>SOPI01000634.1:0-32120 GCA_021307395.1 Trypanosoma vivax | reverse complement strand
AGTGTACAGCAATGTGCTCCATACGCCGCAGCCCCATTCATCAAACCGAGAACCGAAGTTAAGAATTAACGAGGGAGACGCAAGAGCGCTGGGGAAGGTCGCCTTCATTCGAATCAGCCCGCCTCTGTCGGGGTAGGGCGCGACCACCGCGTCAGGGGGGCGTCGTGGCGCGACGACGCCGCCGCGGCGCTATCACGCATGGAAACGGGAACGTGCGTTTCACGGATCGCGCTTGTCTCCCACCTTGGCTGGTCTCTTGGCCATCGCTTCGCGACGAGTAGAGCGACCTGCGGTCGCGCCAAACTGGCGCCTCATGGAGGCGAGGCGGAACCGCAAGAAGCCGCAGACCCGCAACCATGCTTCAACCTGTGCCTGAGCAGGCAGGTGAAGGGCGTGCGTTCGAGGAGCGAAACTAACAGCGGGAAAGAAAGGAACGACAGGGAAGGGTGGAGAAAACCACTGTCGCGAACCGCACTTTGAAGGACCGCTTGCCCGAATGGGTCGCGAGAGCGGCGGTGGAAGAGGCGGAAAGAAAATTGTTGACCGATTCGGCCATACCCAGGGAGGGAAGGAAAAAGAAATGTGTCCGGTCGCTTGAGCGCAACACGGCGACGCATGTGGGTCTTGACTGTGGCCCTCATCGCACTACGCGCCCTGAGGAGTTGGGCCTTTGGAGCGAAGCGACGCTCAACAAGCGACTTCCGTCGTCGCGAACATCTTAGCGCAAGGCCTGGTTTGAAACATCAAAACTGTGAACGGAACACGTGAAGCACGGGGCGTGTTTGCCGAGCGCGTGAGGCGAGAACGGAGGTAAGCACGGACAGCACAGCGACGGAGGAAGATGGAAGAAGTCGGAGTGCGCAGCTTGCGTTTGCTGCGAGAGAATTTAAATGCGCATGAAAGCGGGAAAGCGTCGAGGGCGGCAGAAAAGTAGAAATCAGAGATCGAGACAAGAAGGCAAGGATCGGGGTAGAGACGAGAGGAATGGGAAGAACGGGAGAAAACAGGGCAGAAAGCCGAGAAGTATGAGGCCCGGGCGAAGTGCGTTGGCGTGCTAGACACAGTGGCTTGACGCACAACGATCGCGGTAGCATTGCCTCGACCCAGGTGACCGCCTCGCACGGGGGCCGTGGCGAGAATGGCACGCGGACGGCACTAGCTTTGCCGCGACCTTTGTTTTTGCTTTGCAAGAAAAAAAGCTGAGGGAAACGCACGCGGCGAGGGGACCACTGGCCAAACGAAAAGGAAGAACAAGCAAAAAGTTATCACAGAAATAGCGGCAACGCAGCAAGACAGCAACGCGAGAGCATTACACGGAGTAGCACAGCGCACGCGAAGAGCGACCAACAAGAGGCGCAGAGAATTCAAAATCAAGCGACATTAGAAGTGTGGCATTGTGCTTTCGACAGATGAGGAGGTGCCAAATGAAAGCGCGGCTCGCGACGAACCACGCGCTTGCACTTAGCAGTAGTGCTTGAAGAACTGGGCGGAAAAAAGGACCGCCTTAAGACTAGGCAACCCGCCGACGCGGACAGCCAAGTTCAGTTTCAGCAAACGAAGAACAGGGAGCGACAGAGAATGGAGGCGTGCGATGAGCCGAAGGATTTTGGAAAGGCACGGGGCAGAGGAGCCGTTGCCCGTTGCGATTGTTTCGCGCTTAAGCGACGGAGCGTGATTTGAGGTTAGGAGAGATGGGAGGCAGAGCCAAACCGCTGGCAGCGAAGGTAAGCGCAGCGCAGCAACGCGGGTGTGGAAGAAAGAGGCGAGGGAAGGGAAGAATGAAGAAGCAAAAGCACCGACAAGAAAAAAAGAAGGCACTAACGAGAAGAGCGCACGGCAAAAAAAAACTGAAAAGAAAATACAGAAACGCAACGAGATTCAATCGCTCAACTGGCAAAGCTGTGCGAGAAGAAAGAAAGAGTGCAGCAACCTTTGCTTTTTTCTAGTTTTTTTCCTTTTCTTTTGCGTGTGACATAAAAGAAAAAGGAAGCAGTAAAAGTTTTCGAGTAAAGCGGAACGAAAGAAACGAACAAGAAAAAAGGGCGGCATGCAGCGCCACGCACGGTCAGTAATGAAAAAATTATATCAAGGCTCGTTTAGTCAGTCGAAGTCTGAAATCAAACATTTTAAGCGGAAAACATTTATAGAGCTACTAAAAGACATGGAGAAATTGAGACAACGCTGAAAGCGGAGTAACTACTAAAATTTAATTTTACCGAAAATGACGCTAGACAACAAAAAAAGATCGACACTTTAAAAGAAAAGGAAAGAAAGTAGAAAAAATCAACGAAATAGTAAAAAGCATTAAATAAAAGAGGACCAGCGATGGAAAAACAGCAATAACAAGAAAGGCAAAAATAGAAGTAAAAGAATTGAGTCAGACACAGCATAAAAAGAAAAGCTTAAAATAAAGCAAAGCGAAGCAAAGAAAATTAGAACCAACTCATTGAAAAAAACAAATAAACAGGACAACAAAATAAACAACACACAAAAAAGCAGGAACAAAAACTAATATTTCGTTCAAGCACAACAAAGTAGTATAAATAAAAATCAAAAAGTACCAAAGCCGTGCTAATAATTGCAATGTGTCTCAAAAGAGCTTGATTCAATTTAAAAATGCAAAAATTTAAAAAACTCAGAAGCAAAAAAGAAACAGCGAATTTTCCGTTTTCTTCCCTTGTCTGCCGAAAATTTCTTTTCTAGTATTTCAACCTCCGTTGGCGCGCGTTGCAGAAAACTTCCTTCAAAAAAGTCTTTTCCCACCTTGCACCAAAATGCTCCTGCTCGTCCTCAACCAGCTTCACGCACCTGTACCTATTCATTGCTTTTTTTCTATGTTCAACGAAATCACGCTGAACAAAATTTTTCACTTTCTTGTGCGCCAACCAAGCCAACTAGCTACCATCAGCGAAAAAAAATTTCCCACCAAACTTCTTTGCCCGGCCTTGCCATCCAAAGCACAAAAAAGCAGCGTCTTAGCAAACCTCGTCCGTTGTCTCCTTTCTGGTTGTCTCTCACAGTGCGAGTTTCCCTCAACAAACAAATTTTAAACCTTACCCCCTTTCTGTGAGTTGCTGCTCCTGTGCCTCTTTTGCTCACGCGGCCAAAACGAAACCCAAAAATTCAAAGCTCTATTGTCAAATAATCTTCAGCCGCCTCGGTCGTATTTTTACCCGACTCTGCGCCAGTCCCTCCCTCTGTTCTCTACTTCGGAAAACACCTTCGCTCTGCCCGTGCTAGCCATTTCCCCTTTTTTCTTGGTCTATAACGCAATCCTCTCCCAAGCAACTCTTCTTTCACCGCCACCCCTCAACGCCTTTCAGCAGCACAGCGCGGCCTTTTAAAAGTCATTTGTCCTCTCGACGCCACTGCTTTCAGCGCTTTCTTCCTTGGCCATTGGCTTTTCCGCACTGAAAAACACGCACAAAATTGGAGATGGAACACACACTCGTCGCTGCGGCAAATTTCGCCACAGCCTTCGTCGGTGCTCCCCGTCGTGTTCCGACTTCCAACCTCCCTGGCATCCTTCCTGTCCAGCTCCACCTTTCCCTTTAGTCTTCTCCCCTCCCCCCATGTCCCCTGTGTTTCGTGCGTGGCTCTCTCATTCTTTTCCAGCTCCAGACGAAAAATAAAGCAAACCACAGAAAGCAATCGCCTTCCTTGTCCCCTTTCAAGAATTTCGGTTTTCTTTGACCAGGCCTCTTGCCTTCCTCCCCGCCAAGGTCGTTGCAAGCCTCCAAACTCGCGTCACACCCCGGCAAACAGCGGCACAAAGCCACGTAAAGCAAGTTCCACTCGCAGCCGCCAGCCACAACTCCGTCGTTGTTTTTTCATTTTCCCGCGCCCATCCTTCCCCTTCAAGCGCACAACCACGCCCCCATAGAAGGTATCACTTCCTTTCTCTCTGGTTCCGTCTGAGTAAAACTTGTTTCGACACACGTTTTATGTTGCACCAGCCCATATGTTCTCTTGTCCTCTACCAAACAAAGCTCACTTGCGTCTCGCCTCTCTTCCGTGCCTGTTTGGTCTGGCCCCTCGCACCGCCTTCAAAGTATGAGCACCATCAAGTCTTGCTACCCTACCGGTTCTCTCCTGCAAACCCATCGCGTTGACCAATGTTTTCCCTGCTCCGCTCGCCCTGCAAAATTTACCCGTGTCCTTCCAGTACTTCCAACGCACGGTCACAAACCCAAACACGCAGAGCCGCACTCAAGAATTTCATCGTTCTTTGCTCCGTCACTGACCCTCTTTCAGTGCCGCTTCGCTCGCGCCGCGTTCCCTTTCCCCTCCCCCGGTCCTGTTGTTCCCTGTTCCTCGTGGCGGTCTGCTTCCTGTTGCTGTCTGGTGCCTCGATTGCCTGCGAGGCCTCTACTACGAACATCCACCACTTCCTTTACGAACAAGTCAAGCTTTCCGTTTCACCTGTTGCTCGTCCCTGTTCTAAGCCCGCACAAAATCTAATGTCAGACCTTTCATCTGCACCTTCGTTCGTCCCCGACCTATTTCTGCACCTTTCCACCACACCTTCGCGGTTGTGTTCTGTCCATTTTGCGCTTCCGACTCGTTCTTTCGCCCTTCCCTCCTGGGTGGCGCTTTTCCCGCAACACCCGACTTTCCCCTTCTTGGCCTACCGCGCAAACATGTCGCACGCCTTTCAGCTCGCTCGCGCCCACGCGCCCTCCCCCTGCCACCCGGACCTCAAAACTGTCTTTTGACACACCCGAGCACATTGATGTTTTCCCTTCGGGCACACTCTACCGCACCAACGGCAAAAGACACGCCGCGCCAAACCACTACTTCTCCGCCCTCTGTCCTCCCTGAAATCGTGCAACTTGCTCAATCGCTCGCGCCAACTTCTCTACTGTCTCGGGCTGCAACTTTGTCCTGTTCCCTTAGCGGTCTCAAACGCAAAAAGCCGTCCTATGTCCTCCACGTCCATCCGCCGCAGTTTTTTCGTTTTCAGTTCTCCAATTCAATCCCCTCCTCTTGTTCTCTTTCCCGCGCCTCTGAGACTCTTTCCTTACCTTCCCCCCGCTTCTGCTAACCACATCTGTTCCTCTGCGCCTTCTCCGATAAACCTACCTCGCCTGTAAACCCACCCTACCACATTCTGCCGTGTTCCCTCTTCCAAGTCGTCGCTTTTGTCCACTCTTCAGCTCGTCCGGCTCCCAGGGCGTTTCCAGTTTCGCCTTTGGTCAACTGTCCAACTGGTCCTGGTCCTGTTTTTTCCGTTTCCTCTATCGCAGTCATCCTAGCTTCCTCGTTTGCCACCTTCCAATCCTCTCCAGGCCATCCCTTCTCTGGTTTTCGTCTCCTACGCATAAACCCCACAGGCGCAGCTCCGTCACGTACTGCCCTGCCTTGCCTTCCTCTCGTGGTTATCTTGTCCTTTCCTTCACCCTCGTATCTCTGCCTTCCCCCACCTCCTCTCCCTCACTTCTTTCCCGCGCTCAACCCCCTGCGGCCAACCCTGCCGAGTCCAAACACCTTTCCTCCACATACGTGCCCTCAGCTTCTTAGGCGCAACTTGCATGACCGCGTTCGTCCTCTCGCTCGTGAGTGACCTTGTACCAAGCACACAGACCGCTCGACAAAGCACCCTACAAGCACCAGCCTCCGTCTCTTGCCTTCACAGCCAACCCCTCCATTGCCCGCGTCTAAATGTCTTTCGAATTTTCCTGTTCCCTTCTCCCCTGACCCTTCACTGTGCATGCTTCATTTTCTGAACACCCCCTTCTTAAACGTCTCTCGCTTGCTACATTCCCCTGATCGCCCGCCTCCCTTCTGTCAAGTGCCACTTCGTTCCTCATTCTGCTGTCCTTGGCTTCTCATCACGCCGCATGTGCCACACAGAGTCTGTAATACTTCCATTGGCGCGGTTTTCATCCTCCTCTCTGGTCCGAATCCGCCCAATCGAGTGAAATGTGTGCTTCCAGTCCAGCATAGGCCGACTCTTTCCTTCTGTCCCGCCGCCCACTTGTCCGTTCACCATTTCCTTCCCCCTTCGTCATCCCATGCTCGCGTTTCCCTCTCTTTTCGTTTTGTGTTCCTCCCTCCGCTGCGCATTCTCCGCGTCCCGACCCCGTGTTCCGTGGCCGCACCCCGCTTTGCTGTTGGTCCCGGTTCCCCTTTCTCCCACCGTTGTCTCCTCCTCTTCCTTGTGAACCCCCATGCGCTCTTGCCGTTGTTGCCTCTCGTTCCCCGCCATATTGCCTCTTCGTGGCACCGTTTCCATTCGGCACTCTCCGACGATCCTTGTCCTACTCCCGCTTCTTGCTCCACACCCACTGTACTCCGTTCTTCGGGCGCCGCTCGGAAAGGAACCGGTGCCAAGTCCGTGACTCGAGCTCTGCGTTCGGTCGCACTGCGTCCTCACACGCCACTATCCCCTCAGCATGCCTGCTCTAAGTCTTTTCTCGAATTTCCGCAAAAATAGCCAACAACACCTCCTCCGCCCGCTTTCCCATTTCCCCCTCCAACGCAGTCTTCTCGTTGCGTCTTGTGCTTTGCGTGTCCCATCCGCTGCTGCGTTTTGGTTGTCCATGGTGTAAGGACATAGTCTGTCTGCCATCCGCTGTTTTTTGCGGTAATCACTCTTCTCGTCATTTCACCGCGTCGTTCACACCGCAATTCTGTCCGGACGACTTACCATGCACGGTAACATGATCAAATTGCCACGTCCTCAATTACTTCACGCGCGTGCGTTCCGCCGTTGACAGGTTCTGCATGTCCTCTTCGTCTTTTCCCGTGGTGTTCGCTGGGCGACTGCTTCTCCTCGAGCGCTACGTGCGTTTTTTCTCTAGCCCGCCGCCTCAAATTCTTCTTCGTTAAACGTTTGCCCTGCGCGTACTAATTTCCAGTTTTCCCTTGTCGATTCCCTTGTTCCTCGCCGTCAGTGCAACGCACGCTGTAAGTGCATCAAAAGTGCGCGCTCATTTTTAGTTTGTCCGATCTCAGCGCCATGCTGACATTTTTTCTGCGCCGCCGCGCAGGCAGCCTTGCGCCATGTTTCAACGTCCATTTCCCTGCGTGTCGTTTCTCCTTTCGTCTTGCCCTGGTTCCTAGCGGACCTTCCTCCTTTTCCTGTTCCACCGCCGGCGAGCGTTGTCGTTGCGACGGCTGCTTTGCAATTGCCAGCTGCGCTCGAAGCCGTTCCTTTGCCCCTGCTTTCCTCATCCTCTGCTTTCCGTCCTTTCACAGTTGCCGAGATTCCTTTTCATGCCGGGCCAGAAAGTCTTTCCGTGTGGTCATTGTGCGTCGTTCGCTACAAAGACGACAAGGTGTCTGACTGCATCCGTCTTCGCAACCGTGACTAGCACAACGCCTTGGCCGCCGCGGACGGCTGCTGCTTTCCACGCCGCTTTGAGCGGCTCTCCCTGCGGAGCCGCTGTGCCTCTCGCTTCACCGGTGTGGCCGGGACTGCCCGCGCGCCGTCGCGACCTGCAAGCCCGCGGCACTCCCGACGCAGCGCCTCGCGGGCCCGCGGCTGCGCATGGCCAAGGAGCGTCTTACGTTGCGCGGGCTGTTCGCGGTGTCCTTCGCTGCGCCGGCGTGTTGCAGCAGCCGCGCGCGTCGAGCGGTGTCAGACCGAACGGCTGGTCTCGAAGCTCCTCGACAAAGGGCGAGGGTGGCGCGCTCGCCACAGAGCGGCACACCCGTTTCCACGAGCCGCCGACAACAGGACAACGTTGCGCGCAGCGTGCCACTGGCCGCGGAAACAGCAGGCATTTCCTCGGTTGTGTTCCCAGCGTGTTTGCCAGCATGCATCCGTGCCTGACGTGGACGGGCTTTGAGGTCGGCGCGGCCGATGCCACGCACTGTGAGTTAGATACAGGGCGTCCCGTGTGACGGGCCTGTTCAACGTCGCCAGTCCCGTGCTTTCCGTTCGTTCATTGTGGGGCGTTGGCGCAACACCACATTCACGCCTTTCTTTTCGCGGAACGCACGGTCGGGTAGCGGAGCGCTTCATGGCGGGTCGGTGTGCGAAGGTGAAATGAGACGCAGACGTGGCGCGGCGGAGGTCGAGATGTTGTCGGTGGCCGGCTGCCGATTTGCACTGGTGACGAGGAAGGAGGTGCGTCGTCGCGGCTGCCATGGCCGCACAGTATGGTGTGTATCATCGGCTGCACATCTTGAGGCGACAACGTTGCCACCCACGTGCCGTATCCGCCGGCTCTTCTGTGGACGTTGGTGATCTTGCAGAGGCGCCGCCCAGGCGCCCTCAGGCATGGGCTCACAGGTTGAGGAGGTGTGCGGGACGCGACGCCCTCCGCGGCCGTCTTTTGGCATTTGCATCGCGACGCGGTGCGTGAGAAACTGTATGGACGGTGCTGGGGTTCCTGAGCGGAGCAGACGGGCCACAGATCACATGCAGATCAACACGCACACTCGAGCACTGGTCTTTGAAGCAAAGACGTGAATGCTGGGACGAGTGGGACACAAGCGAAGGGAGGAGGGAGAAGGGAGGAGAGGTGGATCGAGAAGCAAAAGCGGAACACCGCGCTAGCACTGGCGGAGGAGGGCGGAGGCGTGGGGGCGACGTGCTTCAGCGCGCGTGTGGACAGAGGGGTAGCTTTATTCGGACGGAAGACAAGGAGGAGGGCAGCGGGGGGTGGGATTGTTTGATTGATTTTTTTGAAAAGGGAAGTGAAGAAAATGTGCGGCCCTGCGCTGCTGTCTTTGCTTGCGCTCGCTTTGTCCTTGGCGCTTCGAAGCGAGAAGGCGCTCGCGACATCAACGGACGGTCTCGCGAGCGGCGTCGCAACGAAGATGTGCGACTTCGGCACCGCACTGGACAACGCGGCGGAAGCGGCGCGCGAGGTGACGGCGAAGCTCGCACTGCGCAGGGAAAACGCGGGGCGAAACTTGGGCGCTCTGACTGCTGCGCTGGAGGCTTCGGCGTCAATATTGAACAGCAGCACGGCAGCACAAACGCTGCGCAACCACGCGGTTGTAACGCGCATGGCGAACAAAGCTCGGGAAGCCATTGACCGCCTGACGAGCATCATGGAGGCAACGATGACAGCAGGCGACGCCGCAGGCAGGGCCGCAGCAGGCGTCAAGGAGTACATGCGCGTGCTTGGGACAGTTGCAGGCAAAAACACAGCGGCAATAACATGCCTCAACAAAGCGGCGGCCCTCGAGGCGGGAATTAGTAGCGTGCACACTGCACTGGAACAATCATGCGGACACTTTTTTGGCGTACATAAGCAAAGCAAACCCCGACCTATCGCTGCCGTGATAAAGGAACTGGAGGCTAGACAAAAGGACCAAGTTGTCACAGGGTCACAGGAACCTGAGCCAGGCTCAGATGCGATAAAAACCGAAAACTTCGGTACAGAAGCCAGCGCCGAAAGCAACAGGTGCGCCCTATTCAACATCGCAGCAGCGGCACAGGCAGGCATCGGCGTCCGGAAGGGAGACAAAGTGAGATACGCCGACACCATCGAACTGCACTTCCAGTCACCAAACGGAAGAATGACACTCCTGGGCGGAACAGGCAAACTCGCACAAAACCGAAAAATCGCAGACATCATCAACGCACTGAGAGACGCAGCACAAGCAACCGAAGCGGTAAAGGAAGGACGAGACCTTTGCCGAGTCGACAGCATCGACATTTGCAACGAAACAACCGTAATCGCCGCTCACGCAAAAAAACTCATCGCGGACGCAATGAAGAAGAGGGTCGAGACACTCAACCAGGCCCAGCACGAACTCAACGCACAAGAAGAAGGCCGAAACACCAAGGGCGAAGGGGACGGAGCTGCCACAACGCACAAGCAAAGCCAAGGAACAAGAAGGGACCTGGAAGCACCAAAAGCAGGAGAAAGCCAAACTCAAACAACAGCCTCTATCGCGCAGCAGCGCAAGCTCAGCCACAGCACGCTGATCTCCCTCGTTGCGTCGCTCTGCGCGAACGCGTGACACGAAACAGGACAACGCACGCCAGAATTTTCGAATGGGGACAAGCAAACAAAGAAGGCAGTCGGTCAAAAGAAACTCAGGCACACAACGCCGAAAGAAAAGAAACACAGCAAAGGTCACAACTCGCACTCAACATCGAGACATCGCGTCTTTGAAACGAAAAGATAGAAAAGCAAAAGCAAGTTAGACGCAAAAAGTAAAAGAAAAATGAAGAAAGGCACAGCTGCATACAAAGCACGCGAAAAGACACACACGCAGTGAAAGAAACAACAGGTCGAATTATAAGCTCAAAACATGCTTTGCCGAACTAAAAAAAGGAAAAAATCGAAAAGAGATAAAAAAACACAGCACAAAAAAGCAGAGAGTGACAACGAAAAAGAAAAAAAAACAAGTAAAAGAACAAAAAGAGGAAGGAAAAACTACTGGTAAAAAATCGAACCTAACCTAACAAAAAAAGGAAAGGGAAAAAACAGGCACAAAAAAAAAACAGAGAAAAACAGCCTCTTCTTCAAAGTGCAAAAAATAGAAAACACTAAAAAAAGAACTAAAATAAAAGATAAAATATTCAAGATAAACACAGAGAAAGAAAAGAAAAATAAAATAAAAAACAAAAGGTCACCGAAAACGAGACAAGGCCGATTTATTTGTTTTCATTCGCCTCAAATTACTTTAATTCAACTGGTTTTTAAAAATGCGTCAATTTAAAAAACAGTTGAGCGAAGAAGAATGTTTTCTTTTGGCTTCTGAACTATTTCCTCACAAATGGGTTTGTCTCTAAAAGTTCAACTCGCCTCGCCTCGTGTTGCACAAAAGTCGCTTTCAAAAAACACGTCTCGCTTTCGCTTGCCGTTCTTGCCGGCACGAGCAGCTAGCCGTCATTGTCTGCCGCACTTCCTCCAGTCATTCATCCCTTTTCTTTTTTTTTCGCTTCAACAAAATCGAGTCTCACTACGCATCTCTGTCAACCTGCTTCGCTGTCCCGCCCATAAGAGAGGCCACCAATAAAACAAAACTCCGACAACTAAACTGCAATCAAGCGCCGTTATTCCCGCATATTGGAAAAAAAGGAACTGCTAAAAAAAGTGCTTGAATCCAGCTGGTCTTGTTAGGTCCGTCTCGATGGCGCCAGCACCCTTCACCAGAAAACGTGCTACCATGGGCCGCTCACCGTTGCTGCGAGCCAAGTGGCCAGAGCGCAACGCAAAGCCAACAGCACTCGGAAGTAAGCCAACATGTCCTCTCGCACCCCCTCGCTTTCCTAACTTCCGCTCTTTTCAGTGTGTTCTTATCGCCCGGCTGCCACGTCTTGCGGACAAAACGTTTTTTCCCTCGCCCACGTGACCACACGTCTCTTCTGCTCTGCGCGTCGAATGCAGCTCCTCGTCTACAAGCGTTTCGCACTCACCACGCAGCGAACCCGAACAGCTTTGCCGCACTCCTGGCTCATAGCGCTCTTTTTTATTTCCCGCTCAACCCTTCCTCTGACTCCCCGCTGTGTCGTGCTTGCCGCGCGTCGACGGCTAACAACGCAACAACATCCCTCATACAACCACCTGCCGCTTGCCGTTACCGGCTCTCCCCCTTCACACATGCCGCCCAAAGCTCACACCTCCGCATGTTTCTGCTCTGGCCTCCCTCTGTGCCTCGGTTTCCTTTCTCCCAAGTTCGTCTTTTCTCCAAATGTAGTTGCGGTGTGCAATTCAAACTCGGCACACCGCACGGCCAACAATCCAACAAAATTACCGCAAGTAATTGTCTTCCCCCTCACCAACCAAACGTGCCTTCTCAGCCTCCCTCTTTCGCTCCGATCTGCAACAGTTTCCGCGCAAAACAAAATGCCCATTCAAGTGCCCACCTCTGCTTTGCTTGCAGCCTTCGTAGTAAGCAGTCCTCACGCATCCTCCTCAACACCACGCCCGTCTAATCTCGTTGCACCGTCCCGCGTCAAAAACGCTCACACCCCTATCCCTCACAAAACCATTTCCGAACGCCGTGCTTCTCCGCGCCTCCTCTGACAATTGTTGAGCGACGTCATTCCTTAGCGCCTCTCTCGCGCGCGATTGCAAGTGCCCGTTCGTCCCGCGTCTCGCAAGCGTGTGTTCCTGTCCCCCTCTTCGTGCCACCAAAAAATACCGCGCAAAACCTGTGCCAACAATGCTCGCAAGCAAGCACAACTGTCACCGCTGCGGCTTCTTGCCTGCTTCCTTTTTTCGCGCCCAGCCTGCTACCTTCCTTGGCTTTCTTCATTCCTCTCTACCCTTTTCCGTCATCGTGGTACCCTTCCTGGTATCTTTTTGACTGCCTGTTTCCTGTTTTTGCTTTGACGCTTCGCGCCCTTTCCTTTTTGCTGCCCTTGTGCCCTCGGCCCCGCTCCATCAAGTCTAACGGCGACCTCTCCTACGCAGTCCTTCCCCCAAGTACACAAAAAACTTAACCCTGCGTTGCCGCCTTCTGTGCCTTCTGCTTTTTCCTTTTCGACCATACGCTGCGATGTCCTTCATTAAATGAGCGCGCCTGTTCGATTTCTTTCCGCCCTCCGCCCCCTTTCCCCTACGCTCTCCCGCTGTTTCCTCTGCCTTCCTCTGCTTTCCTCTGCCCCCCTTTTCGCTTTGCGGCAAGTCCGCTCCCTGCGCTCTTCTCCGGCTGTTCCTACATCTTGTCCGCGTCTCTCGACTGCTGTTTCTCCTCGTCTCTCTCTTTCATCCCCTTCTTCGCGTTCCTTCGGCTCACCTGCTCCCGCTCCACTCCCTCCCCCGCTGCGCTCCACGTGCCTGTCACGTCCTCCTTCCGCTGGCTCTTGCTCCTCGTGTGCTTTGTGCCCCCATTTCTTGTGCCCCGCGCAAAGCCGAATACACATAACTGTGTCTCTGTCCCCGACACCGCGCACCAAGAATCTTTGCTTTTTCGTCCCTGTCCTCCTGTTTACTGCTTGTTCCTTTCTGTCTGTCCACGCTGCGTGCCGTTGTCTCTCTTCAACTCTTTCGCTTGCCGTTGGTGTTACGCGGAAAAATGCGCCCTCGCAAATGCGGCTCGCAGTCGACAACCTCTCCTTTCCGGTTTTTCACGCCGTCAAGGTGCGTATGCGCCGCTTTGGTATTCCTTCTCGCCGCGATTCCCCCTTTCGTCTTGCGCCTACTGTCCAGTCCTCTTCGCGTTCCTGGTGGCCTTCAGGCCCCCGCCCTTCTGCGGTTCTTTGCGTCTCCTTTTGTCCCTTTTCCTTGGTCCGGTTGCCTTGTTGTCCGTTCCCGGGTCTGCTCGCCCCTTGCTTTCGCTCAATGTAGGGTCCTTCCACCCATGTCCCTGTGTCCTGTCAGTCCGTCCTCTTCCCTGCTATGCTCTTCGTCCGTCTCCTGTGTTCGTCCTCTTCCTACTCCACGCTGCCGCGCCTCGCACTCCACGCGTGCGAGTCTTTTGACCTCACGCCGCGGAAATGGCCGACCACTTCGCTGGGCCTTGTGCCTGTCCTCTCCCTTGTTCTTTTCACTGCTTTTTGGCGTTGCGCCGTTCTGTCGTTGGCGCCATGTGTCCTCACCCCCTCCGCCTGATCGTTTGCGCGACCACGTCCTCCAAACACCGTTCTCTCTGCGTCCAAGCCTCTGCCGTGCTGCTCCTCCTCCACCGCGGTCGCGTCCCCGTTGGTTCCTCCCCGGGCCGCGCGTACTGCGCGCCTCGCCTTGGTGTCCTTTCGGCAGGTCCCGGCTGCCTGGCGTCGCTTTGTTCATGCGCGTGCTTTTCGCGGCCTGGGCGCCTTGCGTTTCTAGCTTTTTTCGTCCTTTGTCTGGTCTCCCCCCCGCAGCTCGCGCCCTCCTCGTTCCTGTCCTTCCCTCGTCGTGCGGCGTCCCGGTCCTCTCGCGACTTCCCTTCTCGGCGGCCTTTCCTTTTGTTCGTTGCTGGCGGTCCTCTGTCCCTCTCTTTTACCCCCGCTGCAAAGCGCGCGTCGCGGGAGTTCACTCGCAGGCGCGCCGTGCGTCTCGGCGTGCCTTCGCCTGGTCCCGAGCTGCGGCCGTCCGCTGGCAAAGAGGCGGTCTGCGTCGCACAGCTGGTTGCTTGCCCCGGCGCGGCTGAGTGCGCTTTCCTCGCGCGACCAGCGCCGGTCATGGCAACAGAGCGCGCGCGCGCTCGCCAAGCGTCCCGTTTCGGCGCTAATGGCGGACTCGCGGGCAAAGAAAGATTTGTGCGAGGAAAGTCCGAATCGCTCGTCAGCAGTGCGTTGTTGGGCACGGGGAGCGCGCCAGGCGCAGTGCGCGCGGCGCGGTGGCGCATGGGCTGCAGAGTGACCCCGCAGTGCGCGACGGACCTACTTCACAAGACGCAGTGCAAAAGCCAAGGGCGCGCCGGCGCTTACCGGTAGCGTTTTGCCTGCCCGCTCGTCCGCGGCGTGCCCCAACTGCAGACCGCAGTAGAGCGGCCGGTGGCTGGCTTGCTTCGTAGGTCGCTGGCCGACTTGGCCGACTCGGGCGGAGCGGAGTAGGTGCGGACGAACGCAGCGCACCAACGCCGCGAGGTCCTGGAGGAGCGACGCGCCTCCCACGCAGGCAGAAAGGCGGAACAGCACAGCGGGTCGGGGGACCAGCGAACCAAAAAGGGCTCGCACGCGCGCGTCTGCAAGCTTCGCGGCGGAGGACAAAAGCAAGCTGCGAGCGCGGCAGATAAGATGCCGACAAAGCAGAAAGGAAGACAACGCGAAGCGACGGCACGACGAAAAGACGCTGAAGCACAGCAGCGCGTCGAGTGCGCGGCCCGAGCAGGGAAGGACGGAGCAAGACGAGAAGCGGCAAAACACGCACGACAGCGAGGCGTACACAGCCCGAGCCGGTTGAAGGGGACAGAGGCGCGGAACAGAGGCCATGAGCCATCCAGATAGGAGGCGGCACGCGACCAGGAGAGACAGCGGAGCAAGCAAGCTCGCACTTTTTGTGCCCAGCCTTGGCCGAAGGCCAGAGCGCGAGGAAGGACAACAGAGTGCGGGCCTGTCCGTGCGAGCGCCGAAGCGAAGCTGGAGGACACGAAACGCACAACGCCGGACAGCCGAAAAATACAGGCAGCGAAACTTGCCGGGTGACTGGCGCGCTTGGCCGCAAGAGACGGGCAGGGCACGACCGAAAGACAGCAAGAAAGAGACGAAAAGGCGTTAGCAGCGAAGCGTAACAACATGCGCGGTCGAACCGAGTGACGAGGAAGCGGGAAAACTTCGCGCTGGCAGGGGAGGCGCGACTCGCAGTGCCGACGAGCGGCAGCGTTTTGGACGAAAGGAAAGCGGATCGGCGATGGATGAACGAAGTGTGCTTTGCGCAACGCGGTCCGAGGAATAAGAGGAGGTGGAAGTGCGAAGGCGGCTAGCAGAGACAAAAGAACAAAGTCAATCACACCTTTTCACGACCTAAGGAAGGCGAAGGCAAAAATGTAAAAAAGCCAGGAAGAGTTGCCGCAGAATTATTCTCAAGTTGGGCTGCGGAGCAGATTTTACGACGAAACGCCCTAAACACAGGAGAAAATGGAACGAAAAAACAGCAACATCGACACGGAAACGAAAGAACTAACGAAGACACAGGACGAGGCCCGAGGTAAAAGCCGAAAAAAGACGGAAGAAAAGGAAAAAGAAACAAAACATAAGAAGGCAACAGACGAAAACGAAGAAAAAAAGAAAGCAAAAACAACGCGTTTTTTGACTGAAGGCAAAAAAAATAAAAAAGAAAAAAAAAAAATTTTTCTCTTTTTGATGATGTTTTTTTTCTGTTTTTTTATTTTTGTGTTTTTTTGACATAATTAACTGCAATTTTAAATTTGTTTAGCTGATAAAAGTTTTTTGCTCTAAGCTTTGACTTTTTTTAACTTTATTATTTTACTAGTATTATTTTTATTCGCACTTTATGCGAAAAATACAAGGGAAGAAAGCAGACCAAAATTTTTAGCAAAGCGAAAAAAAAAATTTTCTAAAAAAAAAAATTTTAAAAGCAAGGGTGGAAAAAGAAACGAATGAAGGAGGCAAAAAAGCGAATGGACACTTTTTTCGCAGAAATAACCACGAAGGACAGATAAGCTTTAAAGCGAAGAGGAAAAAGCAAAGTAAAGCAACAAAACGAGCCGAAACACTGCGCAAAAAACATTTTAAAAGAGAACTCTAGGCAACAAAAAAAGAAAAAAAAAGGAGTAACACAAACAATTAGAATAAATTTAAGCCCTTTTAAGACACGAACGAAAATAGAATACAGGAAAAAAAAACCGCACAAACCCAGCAGCAACAGCGACAAGCTTTGAGAACCATGAAACCAAGGAAGCCAGAAAAAGGACGGGACAACTTCGTTGAGGCAGAAACGAACAGAAAGAAACAAAAAAAAAGGTTTTAACAGGCAAAAACGGAGAAGTAAAAACTTAGCGTTTGGCGCCTCTTCTCACCAGCTCCAACTTCTCCGCAGACCGTTCGGCAGCCTTCTTCGCCAATGGCGCACTGCCACTATGACCGGCAGCAACACGTCTTGCATCAGCGGCCTTTCTTTCGTCTCCCAACGTTTCTCTGAATCAGAAGCGCGAAGCGTTTTTTCGCACCGTTGATGCGCCTCATCAGTGAGCACACAACACCGACACTGCTGATGTTTTTATTTGATACACCACCCAGCATTGCAGCTGCCTCCTGCATCCGCGCATCAGCACGGCCAACCGCTTTTTCAGCACACTCTGCATGCTCGGCTGCTTTTCCCGCGTGTCGCAAAGCTTTTTGCAGTTCGACAGTGGCCACTTGCGCATCTTTGCTGATGTTTTCAACACCTCCCTCCAGCCTCTTAACGCTTTCAGTGAGAGCAACGAGCATATTCACCACTTTTCCCATGCCTTGAAAAGCATCCAATCTGGCAATGCTCGCCTGTAGTTCCTCAAGCCCGTACGATGAGACGTTGTGTTTATTCGTGCGGCTTTCTGGACTACTCCTTACTGCAGTGTAAGGCGGAACCCTTCCGATGGCATCCAGGTGAAGTGTAATGTTCAAAACACTTTCGGGTCTGGCGGTCGCCATTGCGGGGCCCCGCTTTGAAGATCCCACCTCTGCAGTGCACACTTTAGGCACAGATGTCAGAGTTACAGCCCCAAGCCTTTGTTCACTAAATTCTACGTTAACACAGCCATCCGCAGGAAAGATATCTTCACCCGGCTATTTTCTGATTTTTAAGGCCTATGCGGCAAGAATTGCGTGTTTCGCCTAACCGTCAAAATTGCTTGCTTTGCCCTCTGTAAGTTTAGTGTTGGGGTGCATTGTTTTTTGACGAAAAGCGAGTTTTTTCCTACGTGAGCGAAGCATGCTCACAAACGCCCCTCAAACTATTGCGGATTCGGAATAGAGTGTTTTCAACGAGCTATGCATGCTTTTGTGAAAAAGCACGGACAAGCGTCCTGTTCTTTTGCTCATCGACCCTGAGCTGGCGCAGACGGTTGCTATGTCGACGGTTTGTTGCGGATGGAAGATGGAGAACTCCTCTTATTCTTTGAAGCCCAATAGCTAAAGTTTATTGATTTGCGAAGCGCGATGGTTTCGTTTGAATTGCTAAGTGGCAATTTCATCCGCTTTGCCGAAGCTACAAAGGAATGCTTTCAAAATGAGTGGGACACATAAAAGGACAGGTCCGCGGGCTTCCAGCAGCGCAAAGCGGCACGGTCGCGTATTCACGAAGCCCTCCATGGCGTGCAAGTGCATTTTGCCGCTGAGGATTAAAACAGCGACCTGAGGCAAAGTATTTGCAAGCTGGAAGGTCAAAATCAACATATGCCTGAGCAGATCCAAACCCTCCAGAAGAGAGAAGGAGCACTCGCGCCCGAGAATGTTCTTTTGAAAGCTGCGATGGTCCAAATGGTCACCTAACGTGAGGCCCGATCACACGAATAGGAGAGACCAGCACCCAGTGACCACAGGAATGGGCAAGGATGGTTTTTCATGGGCCCACAACTGGCGAACAGCAGCAGCAGCATGTAGCGCTGTTAGCGACAAATGTTGGATTTTGCGTAACCCAGAGGTTGCGGGATAAGCTCTGTGAGGCGGCCTTTAAACCGGAAGAAAAGATTCGCGCGTTCGAGAGCGCGCTCGAGAACTTGATGTCAACGTCCCCCGAACAATTATTTTCAGCCTGCCGTGGTATGCTTACAATGTCATCGAAGCCCGGATTTTTGTTGCAAGACGCATGAGGTGAAATTGTTTTATGGGCATGGGCCGCTGTCGAAGTTGGTCTCACGGAAGGCTTGAATCGGCTAGGCCGGTTCGTTTATAATCGACAGTGCCTCTTGCATGTGTCCGTCGCGTGCCCAGGCATGCTAGAGGAGTCGCTCGCAGGGGCCCCGAAAGGCACATAAACAGAGAAAGCCCAGCATCACCAGTCATTGCTAAAGGCCAAGAAACAACAAACGCTCGCTGTGAGTAACGCGTGCTGCTTTCGCTTCGGGTGAATGCGGCATTAAAGCTCGATCTGTTGTGCGAAAGTTGCTCAAGAGCATTATTGGAAGCCAAAAAACGCGCAGCAGGCCAGGGGGCATGAACTCCGGGGGAAAATTGGCATTTGATTGCGCCGCCGAAGACAACAGACAACAATGCAATCAAGATGGCTGTGTTAAGCGTTCCGAGGCAGGGAGGAAGACAGCTAGTAACAGAAGAAGACGGCGCGAGAACTTTCGGCGAGTAAGTAGCAGCGCTTAAGAACGTGCTGCTAAAGTCAAAGCCACTGAGGGCGTCCGCAAATGACGGTGCCCCAGAAAGAGAACCGAGCCTCGATCTTTATCTCGCGATATTGACTTCGGAAGCAAACTGTGCCGCCAAGCGAATGCGGACGGGGTCCACGTGGACGAAGATAGCGTCCATGATGAGACGCCGTGGAGAGTTTACAAAAGCAAACGGCCTGGAAATGTCTTAGGGGAACGTGCCGCTTTTTATTGTGAGTTTGAAGATGGCACAAAGCACCGTTCTGTAGTACACTGGGACACTTTTATCGCCGATAGCAACCCGGAAGGCGCCATTATAGATGTTTTTTCCTTTTTTTCGGCGGGAAACGGCGGAAAATCCACAAGGCAGGCGGGGCTAACGATGCGCTGTGGTGCAGGACTTGTTTGAGACGATTTGGTGTCCGAGAGCGGCCGCCTATCTATGCGACTCGTTTGGGTCAAGGCCGGTCCTTGGGCTGAGAATTCTGTGCTGCAGAATGAAAACGTTATCGATTGGCCGTGGGACCACAACGCTCTCATTGTTTACTGGGGCTTTCTGACGAAAAAATTGGAGGTAGGAAAGAATAACTCTTCCCAACAAGGCTGGTGCTGGAACAGCCTTGTTGGGGGAGTTATTGCCGAAATGGCGGATGGGGACCGGCTTGCTGCACTTAGCGGCCGTTTTAGATAAATACAAAACCCTTACGGGATGATGCCTCTACGGCGTACTCGATAAAACTGGGCGCGCCGTTGAACGCGTTCGTGGAAGTGTTCAAAAACGGTTTGCTCCCAAGAGATCTGATGCAGTTAGCGAAAAACGCAGATCCACTGGCGGTGCCACAAAGCGCCGCGTGGATTCCGGGGCGTTTGGCCGCCATCGCGAACAAGTCCGCCAAGTTGATGATCCTCATTTAGAGGACGCGCCGGGTATGGGCAAATTGACTTTTCTGCCTTCAAAGACTGTGGGCAAAGGCAGGGCGTTAAGGCCACATTTTGATGGGCAAAGCTTTTTGGGACGCATTTGGATTACCAGAGTGGCTGCTTAGGCGGAACAGCGGGGATTGCCTTTGCAAAACGTGAATGTGTGGACACTGCCGCTGGAGTGGGCAAGGCGGCGCCTTAACAGCAAGGCTCTTCGGCGGTTCGGCACAGTGTACAGCAATGTGCTCCATACGCCGCAGCCCCATTCATCAAACCGAGAACCGAAGTTAAGAATTAACGAGGGAGACGCAAGAGCGCTGGGGAAGGTCGCCTTCATTCGAATCAGCCCGCCTCTGTCGGGGTAGGGCGCCGACCACCGCGTCAGGGGGGCGTCGTGGCGCGACGACGCCGCCGCGGCGCTATCACGCATGGAAACGGGAACGTTCGTTTCACGGATCGCGCTTGTCTCCCACCATGGCTGGTCTCTTGGCCATCGCTTCGCGACGAGTAGAGCGACCTGCGGTCGCGCCAAACTGGCGCCTCATGGAGGCGAGGCGGAACCGCAAGAAGCCGCAGACCCGCAACCATGCTTCAACCTGTGCCTGAGCAGGCAGGTGAAGGGCGTGCGTTCGAGGAGCGAAACTAACAGCGGGAAAGAAAGGAACGACAGGGAAGGGTGGAGAAAAGCCACTTTCGGCGAACCGCACTTTGAAGGACCGCTTGCCCGAATGGGTCGCGAGAGCGGCGGTGGAAGAGGCGGAAAGGAAAATGTTGGACCGATTCGGCCATACCCAGGGGAGGGAAGGAAAAAGAAATGGTGTCCGGTCGCTTGAGCGCAGACACGGCGACGCATGTGGGTCTTGACTGTGGCCCTCATCGCACTACGCGCCCTGAGGAGTTGGGCCTTTGGAGCGAAGCGACGCTCAACAAGCCGACTTCCGTCGTCGCGAACATCTTAGCGCAAGGCCTGGTTTGAAACATCAAAACTGTGAACGGGGACACGTGAAGCACGGGGCGTGTTTGCCGAGCGCGTGAGGCGAGAACGGAGGTAAGCACGGACAGCACAGCGACGGAGGAAGATGGAAGAAGGTCGGAGTGCGCAGCTTGCGTTTGATGCGAGAGAATTTAAATGCGCATGAAAGCGGGGAAAGCGTCGAGGGCGGCAGAAAAGTAGAAATCAGAGATCGAGACAAGAAGGCAAGGATCGGGGTAGAGACGAGAGGAATGGGCCGAACGGGAAAAACAGGGCAGAAAGCCGAGAAGTATGAGGCCCGGGCGAAGTGCGTTGGCGTGCTAAACACAGTGGCTTGACGCACAACGATCGCGGTAGCATTGCCTCGACCCAGGTGACCGCCTCGCACGGGGGGCCGTGGCGAGAATGGCACGCGGACGGCACTAGCTTTGCCGCGACCTTTGTTTTTGCTTTGCAAGAAAAAAAGCTGAGGGAAACGCACGCGGCGAGGGGACCACTGGCCAAACGAAAAGGAAGAACAAGCAAAAAGTTATCACAGAAATAGCGACAACGCAGCAAGACAGCAACGCGAGAGCATTACACGGAGTAGAACAGCGCACGCGAAGCAGGACCAACAAGAGGCGCAGAGAATTCAAAATCAAGCGACATTAGAAGTGTGGCATTGTGCTTTCGACAGATGAGGAGGTGCCAAATGAAAGCGCGGCTCGCGACGAACCACGCGCTTGCACTTAGCAGTAGTGCTTGAAGAACTGGGCGGAAAAAAGGGCCGCCTTAAGACTAGGCAACCCGCCGACGCGGACAGCCACGTTCAGTTTCAGCAAACGAAGAACAGGGAGCGACAGAGAATGGAGGCGTGCGATGAGCCGAAGGATTTTGGAAAGGCACAGGGCAGAGGAGCCGTTGCCCGTTGCGATTGTTTTCGCGCTTAAGCGACGGAGCGTGATTTGAGGTTAGGAGAGATGGGAGGCAGAGCCAAACCGCTGGCAGCGAAGGTAAGCGCAGCGCAGCAACGCGGGTGTGGAAGAAAGAGGCGAGGGAAGGGAAGAATGAAGAAGCAAAAGCACCGACAAGAAAAAAAGAAGGCACTAACGAGAAGAGCGCACGGCAAAAAAAAACTGAAAAGAAAATACAGAAACGCAACGAGATTCAATCGCTCAACTGGCAAAGCTGTGCGAGAAGAAAGAAAGAGTGCAGCAACCTTTGCTTTTTTCTAGTTTTTTTCCTTTTCTTTTGCGTGTGACATAAAAGAAAAAGGAAGCAGTAAAAGTTTTCGAGTAAAGCGGAACGAAAGAAACGAACAAGAAAAAAGGGCGGCATGCAGCGCCACGCACGGTCAGTAATGAAAAAATTATATCAAGGCTCGTTTAGTCAGTCGAAGTCTGAAATCAAACATTTTAAGCGGAAAACATTTATAGAGCTACTAAAAGACATGGAGAAATTGAGACAACGCTGAAAGCGGAGTAACTACTAAAATTTAATTTTACCGAAAATGACGCTAGACAACAAAAAAAAGATCGACACTTTAAAAGAAAAGGAAAGAAAGTAGAAAAAATCAACGAAATAGTAAAAAGCATTAAATAAAAGAGGACCAGCGATGGAAAAACAGCAATAACAAGAAAGGCAAAAATAGAAGTAAAAGGAATTGAGTCAGACACAGCATAAAAAGAAAAGCTTAAAATAAAGCAAAGCGAAGCAAAGAAAATTAGAACCAACTCATTGAAAAAAACAAATAAACAGGACAACAAAATAAACAACACACAAAAGCAAGCAGGAACAAAAACTAATATTTCGTTCAAGCACAACAAAGTAGTATAAATAAAAATCAAAAAGTACCAAAGCCGTGCTAATAATTGCAATGTGTCTCAAAAGAGCTTGATTCAATTTAAAAATGCAAAAATTTAAAAAACTCAGAAGCAAAAAAGAAACAGCGAATTTTCCGTTTTCTTCCCTTGTCTGCCGAAAATTTCTTTTCTAGTATTTCAACCTCCGTTGGCGCGCGTTGCAGAAAACTTCCTTCAAAAAGTCTTTTCCCACCTTGCACCAAAATGCTCCTGCTCGTCCTCACACCAGCTTCACGCACCTGTACCTATTCATTGCTTTTTTTCTATGTTCAACGAAATCACGCTGAACAAAATTTTTTCACTTTCTTGTGCGCCAACCAAGCCAACTAGCTACCATCAGCGAAAAAAAATTTCCCACCAAACTTCTTTGCCCGGCCTTGCCATCCAAAGCACAAAAAAGCAGCGTCTTAGCAAACCTCGTCCGTTGTCTCCTTTCTGGTTGTCTCTCACAGTGCGAGTTTCCCTCAACAAACAAATTTTAAACCTTACCCCCTTTCTGTGAGTTGCTGCTCCTGTGCCTCTTTTGCTCACGCGGCCAAAACGAAACCCAAAAATTCAAAGCTCTATTGTCAAATAATCTTCAGCCGCCTCGGTCGTATTTTTACCCGACTCTTTGCCAGTCCCTCCCTCTCGTCTCTACTTCGGAAAACACCTTCGCTCTGCCCGTGCTAGCCATTTCCCCTTTTTCTTGTCTATAACGCAATCCTCTCCCAAGCAACTCTTCTTTCACCGCCACCCTCAACGCCTTTCAGCAGCACAGCGCGGCCTTTTAAAAGTCATTTGTCCTCTTGACGCCACTGCTTTCAGCGCTTTCTTCCTTGGCCATTGGCTTTTCCGCACTGAAAAACACGCACAAAATTGGAGATGGAACACACACCGTCGCTGCGGCAAATTTCGCCACAGCCTTCGTCGGTTTTCCCCGTCGTGTTCCGACTGCCAACCTCCCTGGCATCCTTCCTGTCCAGCTCCACCTTTCCCTTAGTCTTCTCCCCTCCCCCCATGTCCCCTGTGTTTCGTGCGTGGCTCTCTCATTCTTTTCCATGTCCAGACGAAAAATAAAGCAAACCACAGAAAGCAATCTCCTTCCTTGTCCCCTTTCAAGAATTTCGGTTTTCTTTGACCAGGCCTCTTGCCTTCCTCCCGCCAAGGTCGTTGCAAGCCTCCAAACTCGCGTCACACCCCGGCAAACAGCGGCACAAAGCCACGTAAAGCAAGTTCCACTCGCAGCCGCCATCCACAACTCCGTCGTTGTTTTTTCATTTTCCCCGCGCCCATCCTTCCCCTTCAAGCGCACAACCACGCCCCCATAGAAGGTATCACTTCCTTTCTCTCTGGTTCCGTCTGAGTAAAACTTGTTTCGACACACGTTTTATGTTGCACCACTCCATATGTTCTCTTGTCCTCTACCAAACAAAGCTCACTTGCGTCTCGCCTCTCTTCCGTGCCTGTTTGGTCTGGCCCCTCGCACCGCCTTCAAAGTATGAGCACCATCAAGTCTTGCTACCCTACCGGTTCTCTCTGCAAACCCATCGCGTTGACCAATGTTTTCCCTGCTCCGCTCGCCCTGCAAAATTTACCCGTGTCCTTCCAGTACTTCCAACGCACGGTCACAAACCCAAACACGCAGAGCGCACTCAAGAATTTCATCGTTCTTTGCTCCGTCACTGACCCTCTTTCAGTGCCGCTTCGCTCGCGCCGCGTTCCCTTTCCCCTCCCCCGGTCCTGTTGTTCCCTGTTCCTCGTGGCGGTCTGCTTCCTGTTGCTGTCTGGTGCCTCGATTGCCTGCGAGGCCTCTACTACGAACATCCACCACTTCCTTTACGAACAAGTCAAGCTTTCCGTTTCACCTGTTGCTCGTCCCTGTTCTAAGCCCGCACAAAATCTAATGTCAGACCTTTCATCTGCACCTTCGTTCGTCCCCGACCTATTTCTGCACCTTTCCACCACACCTTCGCGGTTGTGTTCTGTCCATTTTCGCTTCCGACTCGTTCTTTCGCCTTTCCCTCCTGGGTGGCGCTTTTCCCGCAACACCCGACTTTCCCCTTCTTGGCCTACCGCGCAAACATGTCGCACGCCTTTCAGCTCGCTCGCGCCCACGCGCCCTCCCCCTGCCACCCGGACCTCAAAACTGTCTTTTGACACCCGAGCACATTGATGTTTTCCCTTCGGGCACACTCTACCGCACCAACGGCAAAAGACACGCCGCGCCAAACCACTACTTCTCCGCCCTCTGTCTCCCTGAAATCGTGCAACTTGCTCAATCGCTCGCGCCAACTTCTCTACTGTCTCGGGCTGCAACTTTGTCCTGTCCCCTTAGCGGTCTCAACGCAAAAAGCGTCCTATGTCCTCCACGTCCATCCGCCGCAGTTTTTTTCGTTTTCAGTTCTCCAATTCAATCCCCTCTCTTGTTCTCTTTCCCGCGCCTCTGAGACTCTTTCCTTACCTTCCCCCCGCTTCTGCTAACCACATCTGTTCCTCTTCGCCTTCTCCGATAAACCTACCTCGCCTGTAAAACCCACCCTACCACATTCTGCCGTGTTCCCTCTTCCAAGTCGTCGCTTTTGTCCACTCTTCAGCTCGTCCGGCTCCCAGGGCGTTTCCAGTTTCGCCTTTGGTCAACTGTCAACTGGTCCTGGTCCTGTTTTTTCCGTTTTCCTCTATCGCAGTCATCCTAGCTTCCTCGTTTGCCACCTTCCAATCCTCTCCAGGCCATCCCTTCTCTGGTTTTCGTCTCCTACGCATAAACCCCACAGGCGCAGCTCCGTCACGTACTGCCCTGCCTTGCCTTCCTCTCGTGGTTATCTTGTCCTTTCCTTCACCCTCGTATCTCTGCCTTCCCCACCTCCTCTCCCTCACTTCTTTCCCGCGCTCAACCCCCTGCGGCCAACCCTGCCGAGTCCAAACACCTTCCTCCACATACGTGCCCTCAGCTTCTTAGGCGCAACTTGCATGACCGCTGTCGTCCTCTCTGTCGTGATGACCTTGTACCAAGCACACAGACCGCTCGACAAAGCACCCTACAAGCACCAGCCTCCGTCTCTTGCCTTCACAGCCAACCCCTCCATTGCCCGCGTCTAAATGTCTTTCGAATTTTCCTGTTCCCTTCTCCCCTGACCCTTCACTTGCATGCTTCATTTTCTGAACACCCCCTTCTTAAACGTCTCTCGCTTGCTACATTCCCCTGATCGCCCGCCTCCCTTCTGTCAAGTGCCACTTCGTTCCTCATTCTGCTGTCCTTGGGCTTCTCATCACGCCGCATGTGCCACACAGAGTCTGTAATACTTCCATTGGCGCGGTTTTCATCCTCCTCTCTGGTCCGAATCCGCCCATCGAGTGAAATGTGTGCTTCCAGTCCAGCATAGGCCGATTCTTTCCTTCTGTCCCGCCGCCCACTTGTCCGTTCACCATTTCCTTCCCCTCGTCATCCATGCTCGCGTTTCCCTCTCTTTTCGTTTTGTGTTCCTCCCTCCGCTGCGCATTCTCCGCGTCCCGACCCCGTGTTCCGTGGCCGCACCCCGCTTTGCTGTTGGTCCCGGTTCCCCTTTCTCCCACCGTTGTCTCCTCCTCTTCCTTGTGAACCCCCATGCGCTCTTGCCGTTGTTGCCTCTCGTTCCCCGCCATATTGCCTCTTCGTGGCACCGTTTCCATTCGGCACTCTCCGACGATCCTTGTCCTACTCCCGCTTCTTGCTCCACACCCACTGTACTCCGTTCTTCGGGCGCCGCTCGGAAAGAACCGGTGCCAAGTCCGTGACTCGAGCTCTGCGTTCGGTCGCACTGCGTCCTCACACGCCACTATCCCTCAGCATGCTGCTCTAAGTCTTTCTCGAATTTCCGCAAAAATAGCCAACAACACCTCCTCCGCCCGCTTTCCCATTTCCCCTCCACGCAGTCTTCTCGTTGCGTCTTGTGCTTTGCGTGTCCCATCCGCTGCTGCGTTTTGGTTGTCCATGGTGTAAGGACATAGTCTGTCTGCCATCCGCTGTTTTTTGCGGTAATCACTCTTCTCGTCATTTCACCGCGTCGTTCACACCGCAATTCTGTCCGGACGACTTACCATGCACGGTAACATGATCAAATTGCCACGTCCTCAATTACTTCACGCGCGTGCGTTCCGCCGTTGACAGGTTCTGCATGTCCTCTTCGTCTTTTCCCGGGTGTTCGCTGGGCGACCTGCTTCTCCTCGAGCGCTACGTGCGTTTTTCTCTAGCCCGCCGCCTCAAATTCTTCTTCGTTAAACGTTTGCCCTGCGCGTACTAATTTCCAGTTTTCCCTTGTCGATTCCCTTGTTCCTCGCCGTCAGTGCAACGCACGCTGTAAGTGCATCAAAGTGCGCGCTCATTTTTAGTTTGTCCGATCTCAGCGCCATGCTGACATTTTTTCTGCGCCGCCGCGCAGGCATCCTTGCGCCATGTTCAACGTCCATTTCCCTGCGTGTCGTTTCTCCTTTCGTCTTGCCCTGGTTCCTAGCGGACCTTCCTCCTTTTCCTGTTCCACCGCCGGCGAGCGTTTGTCGTTGCGACGACTGCTTTGCAATTGCCAGCTGCGCTCGAAGCCGTTCCTTTGCCCCTGCTTTCCTCATCCTCTGCTTCCGTCCTTTCACAGTTGCCGAGATTCCTTTTCATGCCGGGCCAGAAAGTCTTTCCGTGTGGTCATTGTGCGTCGTTCGCTACAAAGACGACAAGGTGTCTGACTGCATCCGTCTTCGCAACCGTGACTAGCACAACGCCTTGGCGCCGCGGACGGCTGCTGCTTCCACGCCGCTTTGAGCGGCTCTCCCTGCGGAGCCGCTGTGCCTCTCGCTTCACCGGTGTGGCCGGGACTGCCCGCGCGCCGTCGCGACCTGCAAGCCCGCGGCACTCCGACGCAGCGCCTCGCGGGCCCGCGGCTGCGCATGGCCAAGGAGCGTCTTACGTTGCGCGGGCTGTTCGCGGTGTCCTTCGCTGCGCCGGCGTGTTGCAGCAGCCGCGCGCGTCGAGCGGTGTCAGACCGAACGGCTGGTCTCGAAGCTCCTCGACAAAGGGCGAGGGTGGCGCGCTCGCCACAGAGCGGCACACCCGTTTCCACGAGCCGCCGACAACAGGACAACGTTGCGCGCAGCGTGCCACTGGCCGCGGAAACAGCAGGCATTTCCTCGGTTGTGTTCCCAGCGTGTTTGCCAGCATGCATCCGTGCCTGACGTGGACGGGCTTTGAGGTCGGCGCGGCCGATGCCACGCACTGTGAGTTAGATACAGGGCGTCCCGTGTGACGGGCCTGTTCAACGTCGCCAGTCCCGTGCTTTCCGTTCGTTCATTGTGGGGCGTTGGCGCAACACCACATTCACGCCTTTCTTTTCGCGGAACGCACGGTCGGGTAGCGGAGCGCTTCATGGCGGGTCGGTGTGCGAAGGTGAAATGAGACGCAGACGTGGCGCGGCGGAGGTCGAGATGTTGTCGGTGGCCGGCTGCCGATTTGCACTGGTGACGAGGAAGGAGGTGCGTCGTCGCGGCTGCCATGGCCGCACAGTATGGTGTGTATCATCGGCTGCACATCTTGAGGCGACAACGTTGCCACCCACGTGCCGTATCCGCCGGCTCTTCTGTGGACGTTGGTGATCTTGCAGAGGCGCCGCCCAGGCGCCCTCAGGCATGGGCTCACAGGTTGAGGAGGTGTGCGGGACGCGACGCCCTCCGCGGCCGTCTTTTGGCATTTGCATCGCGACGCGGTGCGTGAGAAACTGTATGGACGGTGCTGGGGTTCCTGAGCGGAGCAGACGGGCCACAGATCACATGCAGATCAACACGCACACTCGAGCACTGGTCTTTGAAGCAAAGACGTGAATGCTGGGACGAGTGGGACACAAGCGAAGGGAGGAGGGAGAAGGGAGGAGAGGTGGATCGAGAAGCAAAAGCGGAACACCGCGCTAGCACTGGCGGAGGGGCGGAGGCGTGGGGGCGACGTGCTTCAGCGCGCGTGTGGACAGAGGGGTAGCTTTATTCGGACGGAAGACAAGGAGGAGGGCAGCGGGGGGGTGGGATTGTTTGATTGATTTTTGTGAAAAGGGAAGTGAAGAAAATGTGCGGCCCTGCGCTGCTGTTTTGCTTGCGCTCGCTTTGTCCTTGGCGCTTCGAAGCGAGAAGGCGCTCGCGACATCAACGGACGGTCTCGCGAGCGGCGTCGCAACGAAGATGTGCGACTTCGGCACCGCACTGGACAACGCGGCGGAGCGGCGCGCGAGGTGACGGCGAAGCTCGCACTGCGCAGGGAAACGCGGGGCGAAACTTGGGAGCTCTGACTGCTGCGCTGGAGGCTTCGGCGTCAATATTGAACAGCAGCACAGAAGTAGTAACGCTGCGCAACCACGCGGCGGCAACGCGCATGGCGCACAAAGCTCGATACGCCATTGACCAACTGACGAGCATCATGGAGGCAACGATGACAGCAGGCGACGCCGCAGGCAAGGCCGCAGCAGGCGTCAAGGAATACATGCGCGTGCTTGGGACAGTTGCAGGCAAAAACACAGCGGCAATAACATGCCTCAACAAAGCGGCGAGCCTCGAGGCGGGAATTGCTAGCGTGAAAACTGCACTGGAGAATCATGCGGACACTTTTTTGCGCCGCTAAGCAAAGCGCACCCCGGCTATCGCTGACGTGATAAAGGAGCTGGAAAATAGCCAACAGGACCGCGTTGTCACAGGGTCAAAGGAAGCGAGCTAGGCTCAGATGCGGTAGAAACCGAAAACTTCGGTCAAGAGCCACCGCAGGAAGCAACAGTGCAACCTATTCAACATCGCAGCAGCGGCAGGCAGGCATCGGCGTCCGGGCAGGCGACAAAGTGAGATACGCCGACACCATCGAACTGCACTTCCAGTCACCAAACGGAAAAATGACACTCCTGGGCAACAGGACACTCGCACAAAACCAAAGCATCGGCAGCATCATCAAGCAGCGAAACAGACGGCGGGGTAAAGGGAGAACACGACCTTTGCCACGTCGAGCGCATCGACATTTGCAACGAAACAAACACAATCGCCAGTCACGCAAAACTCATCGCGGGACGCAATGAAGAAGAGGGACGAAACACTCACACAGGCCCAGCACGACTCAACGCACAAGAAGAAGGCCGAAACAACCGCACAGGCAAAGCCAAGAAAAGAAGGACCTGAAGGCACACACTCAAACGCCAGCCTCTATTCGCAGCAGCGCAAGCTCAGCCACAGCACGCTACTCTCCCTCGTTGCGTCGCTCTCCGCGCACGCGTAACACGAAACAGGACAACGCACGCCAGAATTTTTCGAATGGGGACAAGCAAACAAACAAGACAGTCAGTCAAAAGAAACTCAGGCACGCAACGCCGAAAGAAAAGAAACACGCAAAGGTCACAACTCGCACTCAACATCGCGACATCGCGTCTTCGAAACGAAAAGATAGAAAAGCAAAAACAAGTTAGACGCAAAAAGTAAAAGAAAAATGAAGAAAGGCACAGCTGCATACAAAGCACGCGAAAAGACACACACACAGTGAAAGAAACAACAGGTCAAATTATAAGCTCAAAACATGCTTTGCCAAATAAAAAAAGGAAAAAATCGAAAAGAGATAAAAAAACACAGCACAAAAAGCAGAGAGTGACAACGAAACAGAGAAAAACAAGTAAAAGAAACAGGAAAACTACTGGTAAAAAATCGAACCTAACCTAAAAAGCAAGGGGGCAAAAAAAAAACAGAGAAAAACAGCCTCTTCTTCAAAGTGCAAAAAATAGAAAACACTAAAAAAAGAACTAAAATAAAAGATGAAATATTCAAGATAAGAGAAAGAAAAGAAAAATAAAATAAAAACAAAAGGTCACCGAAAACGCGACAAGGCCGATTATTTGTTTTCATTCGCCTCAAATTAATTTAATTCAACTGGTTTTTAAAAATGCGTCAATTTAAAAAACAGTTGAGCGAAGAAGAATGTTTTCTTTTGGCTTCTGAGCTATTTCCTCACAAATGGGTTTGTCTCTAAAAGTTCAACTCGCCTCGCCTCGTGTTGCACAAAAGTCGCTTTCAAAAAAACACGTCTCGCTTGTGCTTGCCGTTCTTGCCGGCACGCGCAGCTAGCCGTCATTGTCTGCCGCACTTCCTCCAGTCATTCATCCTTTTCTTTTTTTTTCGCTTCAACAAAATCGAGTCTCACTATGCATCTCTGTCAACCTGCTTCGCTGTCCCGCCCATAAGAGAGGCCACCAATAAAACAAAACGACAACTAAACTGCAATCAAGCGCCGTTATTCCCGCATATTGGAAAAAAAGGAACTGCTAAAAAAGTGCTTGAATCCAGCTGGTCTTGTTAGGTCCGTCTCGATGGCGCCAGCACCCTTCACCAGAAACGTGCTACCATGGGCCGCTCACCGTTGCTGCGAGCCAAGTGGCCAGAGCGCAACGCAAAGCCAACAGCACTCGGAAGTAAGCCAACATGTCCTCTCGCACCCCCTCGCTTTCCTAAACTTCCGCTCTTTTCAGTGTGTTCTTATCGCCCGGCTGCCACGTTGCGGACAAAACGTTTTTTCCCTCGCCCACGTGACCACACGTCTCTTCTGCTCTGCGCGTCGAATGCAGCTCTCGTCTACAAGCGTTTCGCACTCACCACGCAGCGAACCCGAACAGCTTTGCCGCACTCTGGCTCATAGCGCTCTTTTTTATTTCCCGCTCAACCCTTCCTCTGACTCCCCGCTGTGTCGTGCTTGCCGCGCGTCGACGGCTAACAACGCAACAACATCCCTCATACAACCACCTGCCGCTTGCCGTTACCGGCTCTCCCCCTTCACACATGCCGCCCAAAGCTCACACCTCCGCATGTTTCTGCTCTGGCCTCCTCTGTGCCTCGGTTTCCTTTCTCCCAAGTTCGTCTTTTCTCCAAATGTAGTTGCGGTGTGCAATTCAAACTCGGCACACCGCACGGCCAACAATCCAACAAAATTACCGCAAGTAATTGTCTTCCCCCTCACCAACCAAACGTGCCTTCTCAGCCTCCCTCTTTCGCTCCGATCTGCAACAGTTTCCGCGCAAAACAAAATGCCCATTCAAGTGCCCACCTCTGCTTTGCTTGCAGCCTTCGTAGTAAGCAGTCCTCACGCATCCTCCTCAACACCACGCCCGTCTAATCTCGTTGCACCGTCCCGCGTCAAAAACGCTCACACCCCTATCCCTCACAAAACCATTTCCGAACGCCGTGCTTCTCCGCGCCTCCTCTGACAATTGTTGAGCGACGTCATTCCTTAGCGCCTCTCTCGCGCGCGATTGCAAGTGCCCGTTCGTCCCGCGTCTCGCAGCGTGTGTTCCTGTCCGCCTCTTCGTGCCACCAAAAAATACCGCGCAAAACCTGTGCCAACAATGCTCGCAAGCAAGCACAACTGTCACCGCTGCGGCTTCTTGCCTGCTTCCTTTTTTTCGCGCCCAGCCTGCTACCTTCCTTGGCTTTCTTCATTCCTCTCTACCCTTTTCCGTCATCGTGGTACCCTTCCTGGTATCTTTTTGACTGCCTGTTTCCTGTTTTTGCTTTGACGCTTCGCGCCCTTTCCTTTTTGCTGCCCTTGTGCCCTCGGCCCCGCTCCATCAAGTCTAACGGCGACCTCTCCTACGCAGTCCTTCCCCCAAGTACACAAAAAACTTAACCCTGCGTTGCCGCCTTCTGTGCCTTCTGCTTTTTCCTTTCGACCATACGCTGCGATGTCCTTCATTAAATGAGCGCGCCTGTTCGATTTCTTTCCGCCCTCCGCCCCCTTTCCCCTACGCTCTCCCGCTGTTTCCTCTGCCTTCCTCTGCTTT
>SOPI01000633.1:0-105549 GCA_021307395.1 Trypanosoma vivax | reverse complement strand
CACCTTCGCTCTGCCCGTGCTAGCCATTTCCCTTTTTTCTTGGTCTATAACGCAATCCTCTCCCAAGCAACTCTTCTTTCACCGCCACCCCTCAACGCCTTCAGCAGCACAGCGCGGCCTTTTAAAAGTCATTTGTCCTCTTGACGCCACTGCTTTCAGCGCTTTCTTCCTTGGCCATTGGCTTTTCCGCACTGAAAACACGCACAAAATTGGAGATGGAACACACACCCGTCGCTGCGGCAAATTTCGCCACAGCCTTCGTCGGTTTTCCCCGTCGTGTTCCGACTGCCAACCTCCCTGGCATCCTTCCTGTCCAGCTCCACCTTTCCCTTTAGTCTTCTCCCCTCCCCCCATGTCCCCTGTGTTTCGTGCGTGGCTCTCTCATTCTTTCCATGTCCAGACGAAAAATAAAGCAAACCACAGAAAGCAATCTCCTTCCTTGTCCCCTTTCAAGAATTTCGGTTTTCTTTGACCAGGCCTCTTGCCTTCCTCCCCGCCAAGGTCGTTGCAAGCCTCCAAACTCGCGTCACACCCCGGCAAACAGCGGCACAAAGCCACGTAAAGCAAGTTCCACTCGCAGCCGCCATCCACAACTCCGTCGTTGTTTTTTCATTTTCCCGCGCCCATCCTTCCCCTTCAAGGCGCACAACCACGCCCCCATAGAAGGTATCACTTCCTTTCTCTCTGGTTCCGTCTGAGTAAAACTTGTTTCGACACACGTTTTATGTTGCACCACTCCATATGTTCTCTTGTCCTCTACCAAACAAAGCTCACTTGCGTCTCGCCTCTCTTCCGTGCCTGTTTGGTCTGGCCCCTCGCACCGCCTTCAAAGTATGAGCACCATCAAGTCTTGCTACCCTACCGGTTCTCTCCTGCAAACCCATCGCGTTGACCAATGTTTTCCCTGCTCCGCTCGCCCTGCAAAATTTACCCGTGTCCTTCCAGTACTTCCAACGCACGGTCACAAACCCAAACACGCAGAGCCGCACTCAAGAATTTCATCGTTCTTTGCTCCGTCACTGACCTCTTTCAGTGCCGCTTCGCTCGCGCCGCGTTCCCTTTCCCCTCCCCCGGTCCTGTTGTTCCCTGTTCCTCGTGGCGGTCTGCTTCCTGTTGCTGTCTGGTGCCTCGATTGCCTGCGAGGCCTCTACTACGAACATCCACCACTTCCTTTACGAACAAGTCAAGCTTTCCGTTTCACCTGTTGCTCGTCCCTGTTCTAAGCCCGCACAAAATCTAATGTCAGACCTTTCATCTGCACCTTCGTTCGTCCCCGACCTATTTCTGCACCTTTCCACCACACCTTCGCGGTTGTGTTCTGTCCATTTTTCGCTTCCGACTCGTTCTTTCGCCTTTCCCTCCTGGGTGGCGCTTTTCCCGCAACACCCGACTTTCCCCTTCTTGGCCTACCGCGCAAACATGTCGCACGCCTTTCAGCTCGCTCGCGCCCACGCGCCCTCCCCCTGCCACCCGGACCTCAAAACTGTCTTTTGACACACCCGAGCACATTGATGTTTTCCCTTCGGGCACACTCTACCGCACCAACGGCAAAAGACACGCCGCGCCAAACCACTACTTCTCCGCCCTCTGTCCTCCCTGAAATCGTGCAACTTGCTCAATCGCTCGCGCCAACTTCTCTACTGTCTCGGGCTGCAACTTTGTCCTGTCCCCTTAGCGGTCTCAAACGCAAAAAGCCGTCCTATGTCCTCCACGTCCATCCGCCGCAGTTTTTTCGTTTTCAGTTCTCCAATTCAATCCCCGTCTCTTGTTCTCTTTCCCGCGCCTCTGAGACTCTTTCCTTACCTTCCCCCCGCTTCTGCTAACCACATCTGTTCCTCTTCGCCTTCTCCGATAAACCTACCTCGCCTGTAAACCCACCCTACCACATTCTGCCGTGTTCCCTCTTCCAAGTCGTCGCTTTTGTCCACTCTTCAGCTCGTCCGGCTCCCAGGGCGTTTCCAGTTTCGCCTTTGGTCAACTGTCCAACTGGTCCTGGTCCTGTTTTTTCCGTTTCCTCTATCGCAGTCATCCTAGCTTCCTCGTTTGCCACCTTCCAATCCTCTCCAGGCCATCCCTTCTCTGGTTTTCGTCTCCTACGCATAAACCCCACAGGCGCAGCTCCGTCACGTACTGCCCTGCCTTGCCTTCCTCTCGTGGTTATCTTGTCCTTTCCTTCACCCTCGTATCTCTGCCTTCCCCCACCTCCTCTCCCTCACTTCTTTCCCGCGCTCAACCCCCTGCGGCCAACCCTGCCGAGTCCAAACACCTTTCCTCCACATACGTGCCCTCAGCTTCTTAGGCGCAACTTGCATGACCGCTGTCGTCCTCTCTGTCGTGAGTGACCTTGTACCAAGCACACAGACCGCTCGACAAAGCACCCTACAAGCACCAGCCTCCGTCTCTTGCCTTCACAGCCAACCCCTCCATTGCCCGCGTCTAAATGTCTTTCGAATTTTCCTGTTCCCTTCTCCCCTGACCCTTCACTTTGCATGCTTCATTTTCTGAACACCCCCTTCTTAAACGTCTCTCGCTTGCTACATTCCCCTGATCGCCCGCCTCCCTTCTGTCAAGTGCCACTTCGTTCCTCATTCTGCTGTCCTTGGCTTCTCATCACGCCGCATGTGCCACACAGAGTCTGTAATACTTCCATTGGCGCGGTTTTCATCCTCCTCTCTGGTCCGAATCCGCCCAATCGAGTGAAATGTGTGCTTCCAGTCCAGCATAGGCCGATTCTTTCCTTCTGTCCCGCCGCCCACTTGTCCGTTCACCATTTCCTTCCCCCTTCGTCATCCCATGCTCGCGTTTCCCTCTCTTTTCGTTTTGTGTTCCTCCCTCCGCTGCGCATTCTCCGCGTCCCGACCCCGTGTTCCGTGGCCGCACCCCGCTTTGCTGTTGGTCCCGGTTCCCCTTTCTCCCACCGTTGTCTCCTCCTCTTCCTTGTGAACCCCCATGCGCTCTTGCCGTTGTTGCCTCTCGTTCCCCGCCATATTGCCTCTTCGTGGCACCGTTTCCATTCGGCACTCTCCGACGATCCTTGTCCTACTCCCGCTTCTTGCTCCACACCCACTGTACTCCGTTCTTCGGGCGCCGCTCGGAAAGGAACCGGTGCCAAGTCCGTGACTCGAGCTCTGCGTTCGGTCGCACTGCGTCCTCACACGCCACTATCCCCTCAGCATGCCTGCTCTAAGTCTTTTCTCGAATTTCCGCAAAAATAGCCAACAACACCTCCTCCGCCCGCTTTCCCATTTCCCCCTCCAACGCAGTCTTCTCGTTGCGTCTTGTGCTTTGCGTGTCCCATCCGCTGCTGCGTTTTGGTTGTCCATGGTGTAAGGACATAGTCTGTCTGCCATCCGCTGTTTTTTGCGGTAATCACTCTTCTCGTCATTTCACCGCGTCGTTCACACCGCAATTCTGTCCGGACGACTTACCATGCACGGTAACATGATCAAATTGCCACGTCCTCAATTACTTCACGCGCGTGCGTTCCGCCGTTGACAGGTTCTGCATGTCCTCTTCGTCTTTTCCCGTGGTGTTCGCTGGGCGACTGCTTCTCCTCGAGCGCTACGTGCGTTTTTTCTCTAGCCCGCCGCCTCAAATTCTTCTTCGTTAAACGTTTGCCCTGCGCGTACTAATTTCCAGTTTTCCCTTGTCGATTCCCTTGTTCCTCGCCGTCAGTGCAACGCACGCTGTAAGTGCATCAAAAGTGCGCGCTCATTTTTAGTTTGTCCGATCTCAGCGCCATGCTGACATTTTTTCTGCGCCGCCGCGCAGGCATCCTTGCGCCATGTTTCAACGTCCATTTCCCTGCGTGTCGTTTCTCCTTTCGTCTTGCCCTGGTTCCTAGCGGACCTTCCTCCTTTTCCTGTTCCACCGCCGGCGAGCGTTGTCGTTGCGACGACTGCTTTGCAATTGCCAGCTGCGCTCGAAGCCGTTCCTTTGCCCCTGCTTTCCTCATCCTCTGCTGTCCGTCCTTTCACAGTTGCCGAGATTCCTTTTCATGCCGGGCCAGAAAGTCTTTCCGTGTGGTCATTGTGCGTCGTTCGCTACAAAGACGACAAGGTGTCTGACTGCATCCGTCTTCGCAACCGTGACTAGCACAACGCCTTGGCCGCCGCGGACGGCTGCTGCTTTCCACGCCGCTTTGAGCGGCTCTCCCTGCGGAGCCGCTGTGCCTCTCGCTTCACCGGTGTGGCCGGGACTGCCCGCGCGCCGTCGCGACCTGCAAGCCCGCGGCACTCCCGACGCAGCGCCTCGCGGGCCCGCGGCTGCGCATGGCCAAGGAGCGTCTTACGTTGCGCGGGCTGTTCGCGGTGTCCTTCGCTGCGCCGGCGTGTTGCAGCAGCCGCGCGCGTCGAGCGGTGTCAGACCGAACGGCTGGTCTCGAAGCTCCTCGACAAAGGGCGAGGGTGGCGCGCTCGCCACAGAGCGGCACACCCGTTTCCACGAGCCGCCGACAACAGGACAACGTTGCGCGCAGCGTGCCACTGGCCGCGGAAACAGCAGGCATTTCCTCGGTTGTGTTCCCAGCGTGTTTGCCAGCATGCATCCGTGCCTGACGTGGACGGGCTGTGAGGTCGGCGCGGCCGATGCCACGCACTGTGAGTTAGATACAGGCTGTCCCGTGTGACGGGCCTGTTCAACGTCGCCAGTCCCGTGCTTTCCGTTCGTTCATTGTGGGGCGTTGGCGCAACACCACATTCACGCCTTTCTTTTCGCGGAACGCACGGTCGGGTAGCGGAGCGCTTCATGGCGGGTCGGTGTGCGAAGGTGAAATGAGACGCAGACGTGGCGCGGCGGAGGTCGAGATGTTGTCGGTGGCCGGCTGCCGATTTGCACTGGTGACGAGGAAGGAGGTGCGTCGTCGCGGCTGCCATGGCCGCACAGTATGGTGTGTATCATCGGCTGCACATCTTGAGGCGACAACGTTGCCACCCACGTGCCGTATCCGCCGGCTCTTCTGTGGACGTTGGTGATCTTGCAGAGGCGCCGCCCAGATGCCCTCAGGCATGGGCTCACAGGTTGAGGAGGTGTGCGGGACGCGACGCCCTCCGCGGCCGTCTTTTGGCATTTGCATCGCGACGCGGTGCGTGAGAAACTGTATGGACGGTGCTGGGGTTCCTGAGCGGAGCAGACGGGCCACAGATCACATGCAGATCAACACGCACACTCGAGCACTGGTCTTTGAAGCAAAGACGTGAATGCTGGGACGAGTGGGACACAAGCGAAGGGAGGAGGGAGAAGGGAGGAGAGGTGGATCGAGAAGCAAAAGCGGAACACCGCGCTAGCACTGGCGGAGGAGGGCGGAGGCGTGGGGGCGACGTGCTTCAGCGCGCGTGTGGACAGAGGGGTAGCTTTATTCGGACGGAAGACAAGGAGGAGGGCAGCGGGGGGGTGGGATTGTTTGATTGATTTTTGTGAAAAGGGAAGTGAAGAAAATGTGCGGCCCTGCGCTGCTGTCTTTGCTTGCGCTCGCTTTGTCCTTGGCGCTTCGAAGCGAGAAGGCGCTCGCGACATCAACGGACGGTCTCGCGAGCGGCGTCGCAACGAAGATGTGCGACTTCGGCACCGCACTGGACAACGCGGCAGGAGCGGCGCGCGAGGTGACGGCGAAGCTCGCACTGCGCAGGGAGAACGCGGGGCGAAACTTGGGAGCTCTGACTGCTGCGCTGGAGGCTTCGGCGTCAATATTGAACAGCAGCACAGAAGCAGTAACGCTGCGCAACCACGCGGCGGCAACGCGCATGGCGCAGAAAGCTCGATCAGCCATTGACCAACTGACGACCATCATGGAGGCAACGATGACAGCAGGCGACGCCGCAGGCAAGGCCGCAGCAGGCGTCAAGGAGTACATGCGCGTGCTTGGGACAGTTGCAGGCAAAAACACAGCGGCAATAACATGCCTCAACAAAGCGCAGAGCCTCAAGGCGGGAATTGGTAGCGTGAAAACTGCACTGGAGGCATCATGCGGACACTTTTTTGGCGCCGCTAAGCAAAGCGCACCCCGGGCTATCGCTGACGTGATAAAGGAGCTGGAAAATAGCCGGCAGGACCGCGTTGTCACAGGGTCAAAGGAAGGCGTGCGAGGCTCAGATGCGGACGAAACCGACCGATTCGGTCAAGAGGCCACCGCAGGAACAAACAAGTGCAACCTATTCAACATCGCAGCAGCGGCACAGGCAGGCATCGGCGTCGGGGACGGCGACAAAGTGAGATACGCCGACACCATCGAACTGCACTTCCAGTCACCAAACGGAAAAATGACACTCCTGGGCGCAACAGGGACACTCGCACAAAACCAAAGCATCGGCAGCATCATCAACGCACTGAGAGACGCAGCACAAGCAACCGGCGGGGTAAAGGGAGAACACGACCTTTGCCACGTCGAGCGCATCGACATTTGCAACGAAACAAACACAATCGCCAGTCACGCAAAAAAACTCATCGCGGACGCAATGAAGAAGAGGGACGAAACACTCACACAGGCCCAGCACGCACTCAACGCACAAGAAGAAGGCCGAAACAACACGGGCGAAGGGGACGGAGCTGCCGCAACGCACAGGCAAAGCCAAGGAACAAGAAGGGACCTGGAAGCACCAAAAGCAAGAGAAAGCCACACTCAAACGCCAGCCTCTTTCGCGCAGCAGCGCAAACTCAGACACAGCACGCTACTCTCCCTCGTTGCGTCGCTCTCCGCGCACGCGTAACACGAAACAGGACAACGCACGCCAGAATTTTCGAATGGGGACAAGCAAACAAACAAGACAGTCAGTCAAAAGAAACTCAGGCACGCAACGCCGAAAGAAAAGAAACACAGCAAAGGTCACAACTCGCACTCAACATCGCGACATCGCGTCTTCGAAACGAAAAGATAGAAAAGCAAAAACAAGTTAGACGCAAAAAGTAAAAGAAAAATGAAGAAAGGCACAGCTGCATACAAAGCACGCGAAAAGACACACACGCAGTGAAAGAAACAACAGGTCAAATTATAAGCTCAAAACATGCTTTGCGCAAATAAAAAAAGGAAAAAATCGAAAAGAGATAAAAAAACACAGCACAAAAAAGCAGAGAGTGACAACGAAACAGAGAAAAACAAGTAAAAAAACAAAAAGAAACAGGAAAAACTACTGGTAAAAAATCGAACCTAACCTAAAAAAGCAAGGAAAGGGAAAAAACAGGCACAAAAAAAAAACAGAGAAAAACAGCCTCTTCTTCAAAGTGCAAAAAATAGAAAACACTCAAAAAAGAACTAAAATAAAAGATGAAATATTCAAGATAAACACAGAGAAAGAAAAGAAAAATAAAATAAAAAACAAAAGGTCACCGAAAACGCGACAAGGCCGATTTATTTGTTTTCATTCAACTCCGATTAATTTAATTCGACTGGTTTTTAAAAATGCGTCAATTTAAAAAACAGTTGAGCGAAGAAGAATGTTTTCTTTTGGCTTCTGAACTATTTCCTCACAAATGGGTTTGTCTCTAAAAGTTCAACTTGCCTCGCCTCGTGTTGCACAAAAGTCGCTTTCAAAAAATACGTCTCGCTTGTGCTTGCCGTTCTTGCCGGCACGCGCAGCTAGCCGTCATTGTCTGCCGCACTTCCTCCAGTCATTCATCCCTTTTCTTTTTTTTTCGCTTCAACAAAATCGAGTCTCACTATGCATCTCTGTCAACCTGCTTCGCTGTCCCGCCCATAAGAGAGGCCACCAATAAAACAAAACTCCGACAACTAAACTGCAATCAAGCGCCGTTATTCCCGCATATTGGAAAAAAAGGAACTGCTAAAAAAAGTGCTTGAATCCAGCTGGTCTTGTTAGGTCCGTCTCGATGGCGCCAGCACCCTTCACCAGAAAACGTGCTACCATGGGCCGCTCACCGTTGCTGCGAGCCAAGTGGCCAGAGCGCAACGCAAATCCAACAGCACTCGGAAGTAAGCCAACATGTCCTCTCGCACCCCCTCGCTTTCCTAACTTCCGCTCTTTTCAGTGTGTTCTTATCGCTCGGCTGCCACGTCTTGCGGACAAAACGTTTTTTCCCTCGCCCACGTGACCACACGTCTCTTCTGCTCTGCGCGTCGAATGCAGCTCCTCGTCTACAAGCGTTTCGCACTCACCACGCAGCGAACCCGAACAGCTTTGCCGCACTCCTGGCTCATAGCGCTCTTTTTTATTTCCCGCTCAACCCTTCCTCTGACTCCCCGCTGTGTCGTGCTTGCCGCGCGTCGACGGCTAACAACGCAACAACATCCCTCATACAACCACCTGCCGCTTGCCGTTACCGGCTCTCCCCCTTCACACATGCCGCCCAAAGCTCACACCTCCGCATGTTTCTGCTCTGGCCTCCCTCTGTGCCTCGGTTTCCTTTCTCCCAAGTTCGTCTTTTCTCCAAATGTAGTTGCGGTGTGCAATTCAAACTCGGCACACCGCACGGCCAACAATCCAACAAAATTACCGCAAGTAATTGTCTTCCCCCTCACCAACCAAACGTGCCTTCTCAGCCTCCCTCTTTCGCTCCGATCTGCAACAGTTTCCGCGCAAAACAAAATGCCCATTCAAGTGCCCACCTCTGCTTTGCTTGCAGCCTTCGTAGTAAGCAGTCCTCACGCATCCTCCTCAACACCACGCCCGTCTAATCTCGTTGCACCGTCCCGCGTCAAAAACGCTCACACCCCCATCCCTCACAAAACCATTTCCGAACGCCGTGCTTCTCCGCGCCTCCTCTGACAATTGTTGAGCGACGTCATTCCTTAGCGCCTCTCTCGCGCGCGATTGCAAGTGCCCGTTCGTCCCGCGTCTCACCGCGTGTGTTCCTGTCCGCCTCTTCGTTCCACCAAAAAATACCGCACAAAACCTGTGCCAACAATGCTCGCAAGCAAGCACAACTGTCACCGCTGCGGCTTCGCGCCTGCTTCCTTTTTTCGCGCCCAGCCTGCTACCTTCCTTGGCTTTCTTCATTCCTCTCTACCCTTTTCCGTCATCGTGGTACCCTTCCTGGTATCTTTTTGACTGCCTGTTTCCTGTTTTTGCTTTGACGCTTCGCGCCCTTTCCTTTTTGCTGCCCTTGTGCCCTCGGCCCCGCTCCATCAAGTCTAACGGCGACCTCTCCTACGCAGTCCTTCCCCCAAGTACACAAAAAACTTAACCCTGCGTTGCCGCCTTCTGTGCCTTCTGCTTTTTCCTTTTCGACCATACGCTGCGATGTCCTTCATTAAATGAGCGCGCCTGTTCGATTTCTTTCCGCCCTCCGCCCCCTTTCCCCTACGCTCTCCCGCTGTTTCCTCTGCTTTCCTCTGCTTTCCTCTGCCCCCCTTTTCGCTTTGCGGCAAGTCCGCTCCCTGCGCTCTTCTCCGGCTGTTCCTACATCTTGTCCGCGTCTCTCGACTGCTGTTTCTCCTCGTCTCTCTCTTTCATCCCCTTCTTCGCGTTCCTTCGGCTCACCTGCTCCCGCTCCACTCCCTCCCCCGCTGCGCTCCACGTGCCTGTCACGTCCTCCTTCCGCTGGCTCTTGCTCCTCGTGTGCTTTGTGCCCCCATTTCTTGTGCCCCGCGCAAAGCCGAATACACATAACTGTGTCTCTGTCCCCGACACCGCGCACCAAGAATCTTTGCTTTTTCGTCCCTGTCCTCCTGTTTACTGCTTGTTCCTTTCTGTCTGTCCACGCTGCGTGCCGTTGTCTCTCTTCAACTCTTTCGCTTGCCGTTGGTGTTACGCGGAAAAATGCGCCCTCGCAAATGCGGCTCGCAGTCGACAACCTTTCCTTTCCGGTTTTTCGCGCCGTCAAGGTGCGTATGCGCCGCTTTGGTATTCCTTCTCGCCGCGATTTCCCCTTTCGTCTTGCGCCTACTGTCCAGTCCTCTTCGCGTTCCTGGTGGCCTTCAGGCCCCCGCCCTTCTGCGGTTCTTTGCGTCTCCTTTTGTCCCTTTTCCTTGATCCGGTTGCCTTGTTGTCCGTTCCCGGGTCTGCTCGCCCCTTGCTTTCGCTCAATGTAGGGTCCTTCCACCCATGTCCCTGTGTCCTGTCAGTCCGTCCTCTTCCCTGCTATGCTCTTCGTCCGTCTCCTGTGTTCGTCCTCTTCCTACTCCACGCTGCCGCGCCTCGCACTCCACGCGTGCGAGTCTTTTGACCTCACGCCGCGGAAATGGCCGACCACTTCGCTGGGCCTTGTGCCTGTCCTCTCCCTTGTTCTTTTCACTGCTTTTTGGCGTTGCGCCGTTCTGTCGTTGGCGCCATGTGTCCTCACCCCCTCCGCCTGATCGTTTGCGCGACCACGTCCTCCAAACACCGTTCTCTCTGCGTCCAAGCCTCTGCCGTGCTGCTCCTCCTCCACCGCGGTCGCGTCCCCGTTGGTTCTTCCCCGGGCCGCGCGTACTGCGCGCCTCGCCTTGGTGTCCTTTCGGCAGGTCCCGGCTGCCTGGCGTCGCTTTGTTCATGCGCGTGCTTTTCGCGGCCTGGGCGCCTTGCGTTTCTAGCTTTTTTCGTCCTTTGTCTGGTCTCCCCCCCGCAGCTCGCGCCCTCCTCGTTCCTGTCCTTCCCTCGTCGTGCGGCGTCCCGGTCCTCTCGCGACTTCCCTTCTCGGCGGCCTTTCCTTTTGTTCGTTGCTGGCGGTCCTCTGTCCCTCTCTTTTACCCCCGCTGCAAAGCGCGCGTCGCGGGAGTTCACTCGCAGGCGCGCCGTGCGTCTCGGCGTGCCTTCGCCTGGTCCCGAGCTGCGGCCGTCCGCTGGCAAAGAGGCGGTCTGCGTCGCACAGCTGGTTGCTTGCCCCGGCGCGGCTGAGTGCGCTTTCCTCGCGCGACCAGCGCCGCTCATGGCAACAGAGCGCGCGCGCGCTCGCCAAGCGTCCCGTTTCGGCGCTAATGGCGGACTCGCGGGCAAAGAAAGATTTGTGCGAGGAAAGTCCGAATCGCTCGTCAGCAGTGCGTTGTTGGGCACGGGGAGCGCGCCAGGCGCAGTGCGCGCGGCGCGGTGGCGCATGGGCTGCAGAGTGACCCCGCAGTGCGCGACGGACCTACTTCACAAGACGCAGTGCAAAAGCCAAGGGCGCGCCGGCGCTTACCGGTAGCGTTTTGCCTGCCCGCTCGTCCGCGGCGTGCCCCAACTGCAGACCGCAGTAGAGCGGCCGGTGGCTGGCTTGCTTCGTAGGTCGCTGGCCGACTTGGCCGACTCGGGCGGAGCGGAGTAGGTGCGGACGAACGCAGCGCACCAACGCCGCGAGGTCCTGGAGGAGCGACGCGCCTCCCACGCAGGCAGAAAGGCGGAACAGCACAGCGGGTCGGGGGACCAGCGGCGCAAAAAGGTGTCGCACGCGCGCGTCCGCAAGCTTCGCGGCGGAGGACAGAAGCAAGCTGCGAGCGCGGCAGATAAGATGCCGACAAAGCAGAAAGGAAGACAACGCGAAGCGACGGCACGACGAAAAGACGCTGAAGCACAGCAGCGCGTCGAGTGCGCGGCCCGGGCAGGCAAGGACGGAGCAAGACAAGAAGCGGCAAAACACGAACGACAGCGAGGCGCACACAGCCCGAGCCGGTTGAAGGGGACAGAGGCGCGAAACAGAGGCCATGAGCCATCAAGATAGGAGGCGGCACGCGACCAGGAGAGAGCGCGGAGCAAGCAAGCTCGCACTTTTTGTGCCCAGCCTTGGCCGAAGGCCAGAGCGCGAGGAAGGACAACAGAGTGCGGGCCTGTCCGTGCGAGCGCCGAAGCGAAGCTGGAGGACACGAAACGCCGAACGCCGGACAGCCGAAAAATACAGGCAGCGAAACTTGCCGGGTGACTGGCGCGCTTGGCCGCAAGAGACGGGCAGCGCACGACCGAAAGACAGCAAGAAAGAGACGAAAAGGCGTTAGCAGCGAAGCGTAACAACATGCGCGGTCGAACCGAGTGACGAGGAAGCGGGAAAACTTCGCGCTGGCAGGGGAGGCGCGACTCGCAGTGCCGACGAGCGGCAGCGTTTTGGACGAAAGGAAAGCGGATCGGCGATGGATGAACGAAGTGTGCTTTGCGCAACGCGGTCCGAGGAATAAGAGGAGGTGGAAGTGCGAAGGCGGAAAGCAGAGACAAAAGAACAAAGTCAATCACACCTTTTCACGACCTAACGAAAACGAAGGCAAAAATGCAAAAAAGCCAGGAAGAGTTGCCGCAGAATTATTCTCAAGTTGGGCTGCGGAGCAGATTTTACGACGAAACGCCCTAAACACGGGAGAAAATGGAACGAAAAAACAGCAACATCGACACGGAAACGAAAGAACTAACGAAGACACAGGACGAGGCCCGAGGTAAAAGCCGAAAAAAGACGGAAGAAAAGGAAAAAGAAACAAAACATAAGAAGGCAACAAACGAAAACGAAGAAAAAAAGAAAGCAAAAACAACGCGTTTTTTGACTGAAGGCAAAAAAAATAAAAAAGAAAAAAAAAAAATTTTTCTCTTTTTGATGATGTTTTTTTTCTGTTTTTTTATTTTTGTGTTTTTTTGACATAATTAACTGCAATTTTAAATTTGTTTAGCTGATAAAAGTTTTTTGCTCTAAGCTTTGACTTTTTTTAACTTTATTATTTTACTAGTATTATTTTTATTCGCACTTTATGCGAAAAATACAAGGGAAGAAAGCAAGCCAGAATTTTTAGCAAAGCGAAAAAAAAAATTTTCTAAAAAAAAAAATTTTAAAAGCAAGGGTGGAAAAAGAAACGAATGAAGGAGAAAAAAAAGCGAATGGAGCCTTTTTTCGCAGAAATAACCACGAAGGACAGATAAGCTTTAAAGCGAAGAGGAAAAAGCAAAGTAAAGCAACAAAACGAGCCGAAACACTGCGCAAAAAACATTTTAAAAGAGAACTCTAGGCAACAGCAAAAGCAAAAAAAAGGAGTAACACAAACAATTAGAATAAATTTAAGCCCTTTTAAGACACGAACGAAAATAGAATACAGGAAAAAAAAACGCACAAACCCAGCAGCAACAGCGACAAGCTTTGAGAACCATGAAACCAAGGAAGCCAGAAAAAGGACGGGACAACTTCGTTGAGGCAGAAACGAACAGAAAGAAACAAAAAAAAAGGTTTTAACAGGCAAAAACGGAGAAGTAAAAACTTAGCGTTTGATGCCGAAAACCAATGGTCAAGCAAACTCGAAAAAGGAAAATTAAATTAAAAAGATTGAAATAAAGAACAGCGATACGCACAACAAAACAAAAGAAGGCAAACAACAAAGTAAAGTGAAAAAAACAACCAGACAAACGTCATCCACAAAAATAAAAGATAAAAAAGGAAAAGAATAATACATAATCAATGTAACGAAGGAAAAACGGCAAAAAACAAAAACTAAAAATAAAAATAAAAATAAGAAAATATAAGATATAAAAAATCATCTCAAAACGAAAAAAACGAAATAGAAGCAGTCACGGCAATGTGAAAAAACCATGCTTTCGTTACAGCTTTCCAGCACCGCGCTTCCAATTATTTTAAAAAAACAAAAACATAAAAAACAAAACTAAGGAAAACGAACGTATTGCTCTTCATTTCGCAACTCCTTCTTTCTAAAGATTTTCAGCTCAAACAAACAGTTGCCTAACAAAAATAAATTCTTTCAACAAAAATATTTTTCTCATTCAGACCGCGTGCGCTCGCAGTAGATTCCCACTCCTTTTTAGTGCCACAATGATGCACTTGCAGTGCGTCAGCTTTAACGACGTCATTACTAGACGACGCATTGCCGTTACATATCGCCAACTATTTTATTAAAAATCCCCATTGAAAAATATTTTAAAAACTAAACTTAGGGTCACCTTCCTTCCAATTTCGCTTTCCAAAAAACATCAGATAAATCAAAAATATTTTCTCTTCCTTTTTTCTCTTTTTCGCCTCCTTTGCGTCACTTTTGTCACGGCAAGTCTCCATCATCGAAAAACGTGCAGGCATATTTTGTCTACGAAGATGCGTTTCTCTTCAGCGCGCGCCGCGCAGCAACAAAAATCCTAGGCAAAATTAGCACACGCTTTATGACCACATAATGTGCCTTGCCTGTGGTTTGTCCTCTGTATTTGGCGTGTTTTCTGTTCGCTTCGTCCCTTTTGCCTGTTGACCTTAATTTGGAAATCACTTTCCCCTCGGTGTTGCGCTTTTTTGTCAGTTGCTCTTTGTCCTTTAGCTGAAACATCAGTCCCACGTTGATGTTATTTCCCTATCCGCTGTTGTTTTGCTTGTTTCCTTTCTGTGCCGTTCTTCGCGACGCTGCATAATATTCACTCTGTACAGTTGTTCAAATGTTGCCAACTTCTGCTTTGTCTCTACGCCAACCCCAGTTTTTGCCAAGCAAGCATAAAAAAGCGGCGCACAAAAAACGTTCTCACTCGCGGCACCGTCCGGCCGCCCTGCCCCAACGCCTTCCTCGCGTCACTCACAAAATCCCACCTCCTACCTTTCGCCCCTGTGCCTTTGAGTGCCAGCTGTTTTTCGCCTGCTTCTTCTGCTCCCCTGCACGCTTTTCGCCATCTAGTGCCTGACGAGTGCTGACGCGAACCACAAAAACCACGTGCCACTTTTAATCCGCCGCAAGAAGACCAGCTCGCGCTCCCAAGATGCCATTTCTTGCCGTAGGCTCTACCCAAAAAAAACCGATGGCCTGCGTGCCATCCCTTCCCTCCCCGCCCTTCCTTCTAAGCCAACACGTCCCGTTTACTCGTTCATCTTCCCCTCCCCCCTCATTCGCATTTTCGCCTAGTCTCCAAAAACTGCTTTCCTCCTTTGCGTCGTGCGTTCCTCCTCCGCGCCTTCCTATCGTCCCACGATTCGTTCCCAACCCACGACAAACTAAAGTGTTACGCCCGTTGTTTCTTTCTCCCCTTCTCCCTGGTCGCTGCCCTTTCTCCCCTCGCCTTTCCCCCACCCTACGTAAACACCTGAATAAAACCCTTCCCGGCAATGGACAAGCACAAAGCAAACGCTGAGTTCCACCCAGTTTTTGCTGCTCGTTGTCCACCTCCCCAACCCCCAAGCGTTTTCCCCTTCCCGGCGTTCCTGCGCGTTCCTGCGCCGCGCCGTCCACTAGCTTTTAGTGCGCTCTGTCTCCCGCATGCACTGCTGCGCTTCGCGCTGCGCAGCCAAGTCCCCACGCGTCTTTCCTCCTTTCCTCCCGCTGAGGCTGCCTTACCGAATGCCTTCCATCTCCTCCAAAAAAGCCAAGCTGCGTGTCCTCACCTTTTCCGGGCCATTTGCCCTTTGGTGTCGCCTGCTCTGCTGTCCCGCTTCTCACCTCCCCAGCTTGCTCCTGTTCCTACTGGTCCCAATCTCTCTCTCCCTCCGCCCCTGTTCTGTCTCACGTCCCTGCCCCCGCGTATTCCGTCCACCTAGAGTCGCCTCACCTTTCTTCCTTTCCCGTCCTTTGGCGCCTAACAGCCCAGCCACGTCGCTCCTCTACTCTTCCATTCCTTTACGCTTTGCGCTCGCTGCGCGTCCATGCTTAAAAGCCACTGGCTGCAGCACCTCGTGTCGCGGCTCCGCATTCCAACCCCGAGCGTCCTTCCACCTCGTCGCAAAGTCCTGACGACACCCTCGTGCCTCTGTTTCCGCGCCCTCACCTTTTCCTGACTTCTTCCCCTGCTTCTCGCTTTATCGTCCCTTGCAGACCACGCTCCGCATTTTACGCCAAAAGCGTCTCCAATTTGACCACGCTGGCATGCAACCGCACTCACACCCCCTTTCTCACAGTGCCGCTGTCTCTCGGTGTCTTCCTCTGCCCAACGTTCCTTGCTCTGTCCTACCTCCCCCGTGTTTGTCTCCCTGTGCATCGTGTGCCATCCCCCATTGTGCTCAACCCGTCTGTTCCCACCACTCTGTTGCACTGTCGGTACTTTTTCTCTGACCATCGCTTCATCGTCCGCTTTCTGCCCCTGTTCGCGGCTGTCGCGTGCGCTCGTAAATCGTCCTCTTTTTCCTCCTGTTTCGAACCGTTTTCCCTTTCCTCTCTCCGCCGGCTTCTGCTTGGTGTCTCTACGCATGCTGCCCGGTGCGCGCCCTGGAAACACAAAATCTCCTTTGTGACGCTCCGTTGTTCTTCGAAGCTCCCCACCCATGTACCCTAGGTCCCTCGGCACTTCCCGCAAGTCCTCAGCCTCATTTTTTGCCCTGTCGAAGTGCAAGCCTGCGCTCGCGGAAATGGACTGCTCTTCCGCTGTCTATGGGAATCCGTGCCCCTTGCTTAACCGTGCCCTGCCCGTCAGCATGCGCAAGCCGGTCGGTCCGTTGCCCCAAGCGTCGTGCGGTCCCCCACTCGACGCGGCCTTCGATGGTCCAGCACGTACGCGCGTCACACACATTTTCTCATGTTGCCGCTCTCGTTCCGTGTTGCGCTGCCTCCCACAGTCGCTTCTTCCTCTGTGTCCGAACAGCGGTTGTTAAACCTCTGTCCCTCCTACTCGTCCTCCTGACCACTTCCCCTTCGGCCGCGCTCGTTCTTTGTGTCGCGCCCTGTCGGACCCCACTCCACCCAAACCACCAATGCAGTATCACGCTGCTTGTTTACAACCCGCGTTCTCTTACTGTTTCGCTGAGCACGTCTTTCCCCTCTTCCCCACCTCCCCCTCGCGACCCGCGCACCGCTTGTCTCGTCCCCCCTCTTTTTCCTGGTTCCCCGATCCCCCGCTCCCGCTGCGTGCCCTCTTTCTTCCCAGGGTTCCATTTCCAGCGCACGTCCCGATGCTTCCGACTTCTGTCCGCTGCCACATTCCCCCGGTCCCGTGCTCCAATCTCCCTTCCGCCAGGCGCTCCCCTCATCAACAACGAGACGCTATTTCTCTTCTTTCCCTGTCATCTGCGCCCACCGCCCACTCGCCGCACACCCTTCGCAACGCAAAACACGTGTTCCGGTTCGTTTTTTTGTGCGGCCTGTCATTGTCTGTCCCTGCCACTTTTTTTGATCGTGTTCACACTTCGCCCTCGTTCCGTTTCGGTTCTCGCTCTTCCCCGCTCTTACAGCATGTTAATTTCCTTAAAAGGCTCCCTGGCTTTCCCGGCCGATAAGCTTCCCTCTGTGTCCCCTCCGTGCGGCCACGTACCAAAATTCCTGCTCCCCGCTTTCTGCTTCTCCCATCATGCCGCGTCACCTCTTTTAAGGTTCTCCTGTTCTGTGCGCGCGTCCGATGCGGGCCGCGCGAAGGGCGCAGTTCTCTGTGTTGTCCGCTCTTCCGTTCTCTGCGTTAACAGGGATCCCCACTCGTATCTAGATCCTGTTTTCCCGTGGCATGTTTTACGCCTCGCTGCCAGTGCGCTCCGCGGGCCGACTGCGTCAGAATCGCGCCTGCATCAGTCCATTTGCACGCCACGCGGTGCATCCTCGTGCCGCGTCGCAGTGTGTCCTTCCATGCCCCAATGCGCCGCGCTTGTGCCTCGCCTTGCTTGCCCCCTACCGTGTTGCACGAGTGCACTTGTTTACCTGGTCCGCCGCCCCCTGCGCCTGTCGTCGTTGCGACGCGGGCCAGTGCGCCGCGCTTCTGCTCGCGCCTTCCTCCTTCCCTGCGCTGTTCACCCGCTGCTTCTGTTCCTGTCTCAACCGCACTCGACGCCCCGGTCACGCCCCACCGGCAAGCCTTGCGCGCCGCCGCCGCATGCCGTTGCACCTGCTCCCGCTTTTGCGCGGCCCTGCTTCCCTGCTTTTTTGTATGTCGGACCACGGCGCTGCCAGCACGTCCTCTTCCCTTTCTCCGCGCCGCTGTAACAATTCGCATCGCCGCAGCCGCTTTCCGTCACTGACCACCGGCTTGTCTGGGTGCGCCCGTTCGCTTACTCGACCTGCAGCCACGCGGACCACCCGGCACAGCGCCTCTCGTTCCCTTGGCTCCCCATGCCCAAGGCGCCTCGCGCGACGTTCGCTCGCGCGACTGACCGCGAACCTCTCCTGCAACAGGCGCCACCTCCTTGCTGTCCAAGCAGAGTCTTTGCCCAACCACACTCGGGCGACGTTTCCTACAGCGTGCCGCCGGACGTGGCAGTAACAGAGGTGCGCGCGTCGCACTGCCCACTGCTTGCATCGGTCCTGGTGTGTGCCTGACGGATTCGCGCCGGTGTCCGCCACTGGCCCCGCTGCCCTGCACGTCGCGTCTTTGGCGGCGAGCGCCGGCCGACGCGCAGGCGAAGCGACTGCCGTGCTTTGTTTCCCAGTTGTGCGACGCCAGCTCTTGGCACAGGCGCGTGGTCACACCCCCCAGTTCGCCGCGTGGGCGTTTGCACGCCCCCGTGTTGCGGAGCAGCGTGGACTGCGTCGGACCCGAAACAAGCGACAGGGGAGGAACAGCCGCGGGGATGGGAGGGCGCACGAACGAGGTCGAGAGGGAGGAGACGCCCGCCTGACGCTGCGCGGCAGCGGTGAGGAAGGAGGCCGTGCGCGCGTCTGCCATGGCCGCGCACAGCTGCCCGACGCGAGCGGCGCGCCGTGCACCACAGGCTGCGCGCCGGTCGAGGTGAGCGGAACCGCTCTCGCGTTGCAGCCTTCGCCTTGCGTCATGGACCGTGAAGCAGTGCGACATTTTCCGCCCTTCACGCGCGCGCCTCAGCCATCGCATCGCGACGGGCCAAGAGGGGCGACGCCTGACCGAGGCTCGAGTCATGTTGCGGCGAATGGTGGGCGCGAGTCGCGCGCGGACCGGTGGGCAGGAGTCGCGCGCGGACCGGCGAGCGCGGGCGAGCACCGACACCGGAGAATACGAAGCGCTTCGGCGCGGGTGGGACACAGGTGGCCGAAGGGAGGAGGGAGGGACGACACGGAAGCGAAGCGCAACGGCGGGCCGGTGTGCCCCGCGCACTGGCGGAGGAGCGCGGAGGAGTGGGGGCGACGTGCTTCAGCGCGCGTGCGGACAGAGGGGTAGCTTTATTCGGACGGAAGACAAGGAGGAGGGCAGAGGGGGGGTGGGATTGTTTGATTGATTTTTGTGAAAAGGGAAGTGAAGAAAATGTGCGGCCCTGCGCTGCTGTCTTTGCTTGCGCTCGCTTTGTCCTTGGTGCTTCGAAGCGAGAAGGCGCTCGCGACATCAACGGACGGTCTCGCGAGCGGCGTCGCAACGAAGATGTGCGACTTCGGCACCGCACTGGACAACGCGGCAGGAGAGGCGCGCGCGGTGACGGCGAAGCTCGCACTGCGCAGGGAAAACGCTGGGCGGAACTTGGGCGCTCTGACTGCTGCGCTGGAGGCTTCGGCGTCAATATTGAACAGCAGCACAGAAGCAGCAACGCTGCGCAGCCACGCGGAGGCAACGCGCATGGCGCAGAGGGCTCGAGACGCCATTGAGGAACTGACGCGCATCATGGAGGCAACGATGACAGCAGGCGACGCCGCAGGCAAGGCCGCAGCAGGCGTCAAGGAATACATGCGCGTGCTGGGAACAGTCGCAGGCAAAAGCAGCGGAGCAGTAACATGCCTCGACACAGCAGCGAGCCTCACACCAGGAATTGGTGCAGTACAGAGTAAACTGGGCACTGCATGCAAACACTTTTTTGGCGCCGCACCAAAAACAAGTCCACAGGGCTTCGATGAAGTGATAAAAGCGCTGACAGAACAGGGAAAGGACACAATTATCACAGGAACCTCGGCAGGGGTAGGAGGCTCTGGTGCGACACAAACCAGCAACTTCGGTACACAGGCAGACAGCCCAAACGGAAAGTGCAACCTATTCAACATCGCCGGAGGCTCCCAGGCAGGCATCGGCGTCGCGGCCACCGACAAAGTGACATACGCCGACACCATCGAACTGCAATTCCACTCATCGGACGGTAAAATGACACTCCTGGGCCAAACAGGCACACTCGCACACAAACAAAAAATCGGCACCATCATCAACGCACTGAGAGACGCAGCACAAGCAACCGGGGATCAAAAGGGAGAGCACGACCTTTGCCACGTCGACCGCATCGACATTTGCAACGAAACAAACACAATCGCCGCTCACGCAAAAAAACTCATCGCGGACGCAATGAAGAAGAGGGACGAAACAGTCACACAGGCCCAGCACGCACTCAACGCACAAGAAGAAGAACACAACAACAAAGACACACAGGACGGAGCTGCCGCAACGCACAAGCAAAGCCCAGGAACAAGAAGGGACCTGGAAGCACCAAAAGCAAGAGAAAGCCACACTCAAACGCCAGCCTCTTTCGCACAGCAGCACAAGCTCAGCCACAGCACGCTACTCTCCCTCTTTGCGTCGCTCTCCGCGAACGCGTGACGAAAAAACGGGCATCGCACGCCAGATCTTTCGAATGGGGACAAGCAAACAAACAAGACAGTCAGTCAAAAGAAACTCAGGCACGCAACGCCGAAAGAAAAGAAACACAGCAAAGGTCACAACTCGCACTCAACATCGCGACATCGCGTCTTTGAAACGAAAAGATAGAAAAGCAAAAGCAAGTTAGACGCAAAAAGTAAAAGAGCAATGAAGAAAGGCACAGCTGCATACAAAGCACGCGAAAAGACACAAACACAGTGAAAGAAACAACAGGTCAAATTATAAGCTCAAAACATGCTTTGCCGAAATAAAAAAAGGAAAAAATCGAAAAGAAATAAAAAAACACAACACAAAAAAACAGAAAGTGACAACGAAAAAGAAAAAAAAACAAGTAAAAGAACAAACAGAAACAGGAAAAACTACTGGTAAAAAATCGAACCTAACCTAACAAAAAAAGGAAAGGGAAAAAACAGGCACAAAAAAAAAACAGAGAAAAACAGCCTCTTCTTCAAAGTGAAAAAAATAGAAAACACTAGAAAAAGACCTAAAATAAAAGATAAAATATTCAGGATAAACACAGCGAAAGAAAAGAAAATAAAATAAAAAACAAAAGGTCACCGAAAACGAGACAAGGCCGATTTATTTGTTTTCATTCAACTCAAATTAATTTAATTCAACTGGTTTTTAAAATGCGTCAATTTAAAAAACAGTTGAGCGAAGAAGAATGTTTTCTTTTGGCTTCTGAGCTATTTCCTCACAAATGGGTTTGTCTCTAAAAGTTCAACTCGCCTCGTCTCGTGTTGCACAAAAGTCGCTTTCAAAAAACACGTCTCGCTTGTGCTTGCCGTTCTTGCCGGCACGCGCAGCTAGCCGTCATTGTCTGCCGCACTTCCTCCAGTCATTCATCCCTTTTCTTTTTTTTTCGCTTCAACAACATCGAGTCTCACTATGCATCTCTGTCAACCTGCTTCTGTGGTTCGCCCATAAGAGAGGCCATCAATAAAACAAAACTCCGACAACTAAACTGCAATCAAGCGCCGTTATTCCCGCATATTGGAAAAAAAGGAACTGCTAAAAAAAGTGCTTGAATCCAGCTGGTCTTGTTAGGTCCGTCTCGATGGCGCCAGCACCCTTCACCAGAAAACGTGCTACCATGGGCCGCTTACCGTTGCTGCGCGCCAAGTGCCCAGAGCGCAACGCAAAGCCAACAGCAGTCGGAAGTAAGCCAACATGTCCTCTCGCACCCCCTCGCTTTCCCAACTTCCGCTCTTTTCAGTGTGTTCTTATCGCCCGGCTGCCACGTCTTGCGGACAAAACGTTTTTTTCCCTCGCCCACGTGACCACACGTCTCTGTCGCTCTGCGCGTCGAATGCAGCTCCTCGTCTACAAGCGTTTCGCACTCACCACGCAGCGAACCCGAACAGCTTTGCCGCACGCCTGGCTCATAGCGCTCTTTTTTATTTCCCGCTCAACCCTTCCTCTGACTCCCCGCTGTGTCGTGCTTGCCGCGCGTCGACGGCTAACAACGCAACAACATCCCTCATACAACCACCTGCCCCGTGCCGTTACCGGCGCTCCCCCTTCACACATGCAGCCCAAAGCTCACATCTCCGCATTCTTGTTCCCTGCTCTGGCTTCCCCCTGTGCCTCGGTTTCCTGCCACCCAAGGTCGTCTTGTCTCCAAATGCAGTGTTGGTGCGCGATTCAAACCCGTCACACCGCACGGCCAACAATCCAACAAAATTACCGCAAGCAACTGTCTTCCCCCTCCCCAACCAAAAATGCCTTCTCACCCTCCCTCTTTTCTTCCTTCCTGTCACAGTCGGCGCACAAAACAAAATGCCCGCTCAAGTGTTCTGTTCTGCTTTGCTTGCCGCCTTTGTAGTAAGCAGTCCTCACGCATCCTCCTTAACACCACGTCCGTCTAATCTCGTTGCACCGTCCCGCGTCAAAAACGCTCACACCCCTATCCCTCACAAAACCATTCCAGACTGCCGTTCCTTTCCGCGCCGCCTCTGACAATTGTTGAGCGACGTCATTCCTTAGCGCCTCTCTCGCGCGCGAATGCAAGTGTCCGTTCGTCCCGCGTTTCACCGCGCGTCTCCCTGTTTTTTTGGTCGTGCTTCCAAAAAATACCGCACAAAACCTGTGCCACCAATGCTCGCAAGCAAGCACAACTCTCACCGCTTCGACTTCTTGCCGGCTTCCCTCTTTCGCGCCCAGCCTGCTACCTTCCTTGGCTTTCTTCATTCCTCTCCACCCTTTCCCGTCATCGTGGTACCCTTCCTGGTATCTTTTCGCCTGTTTCCTTGCTCTTTCTGCTTTGTCGCTTCGAGCCCTGCCCTTTTTGCTTGCCTTGTGCCCCTGTTCCGCTCCATCAAGTCTAACGGCGACCTCTCCTACGCAGTCCTTCCCCCAAGTACACAAAAAAACTTAACCCTGCGTTGCCGCCTTCTGTGCCTTCTTGTTTTTCTTTTTCGACCATTCGCTTTGGTGTCCTTCATCAAATGACCGCGCCTGTTCGATGTCTTTCCGCCCTCCGCCCCCTTTTCTCTTCGCTCTCCTTGTGTTTCCTTCGCGTTCCTCTGCCCCCCCTCTTCTCTTTTCGGCAAGTTCGCTTCCTCCTCTCTTCTCCGGCTGTTCCTACTTCTCGTCCTTGTCTCTCGACTGCTGTTGTTCCTTATCTCCTTTGTTCTGCCCCTTCTTCGCGTTCCTTCGGCTCACCGTGTCTCTCTCTACTCCCTTTCCCTGCGCTCTCCACGTGCCTATCACTTCTTCCTTCCGCTGGCTCTTTTTCCCTTTGTGTTTGCTGGCCCCCACCCCCTCTTCCCCGCGCAAAGCCGAATACACATAACCGTGTTCCTGTCCCCGACACCGCGCACCAAGAAGCTTCGTTTTTTCGCCCCCTTCCTCCTGTTCACTGCTTGTTCCTTGCTGTCTGTCCACGCCTCGCCCCCATTGCTCTTTTCAACTCTTCTGCTCGCCGTTGGTGTTACGCGGAAAAATGTTCTCTCGCAATTGCGGCTCGCAGTCGACACCCTCTCCTTTCCGGTTTTTCACGCCGTCAAGGTGCGTATGCGCCGCTTTTGCATTCCCTCTCGCCGCGATTCCCACTTTCGTCTTGCGCCTATTGTCCGGTCCTCTTCGCGTTCCTGGTGGCCTTCAGGCCCCCGACCTCGTTCGGTCCTTTGCAACCCCTGTTGTGCCTTTTCCTTGATCCGGTTGCCTTGTTGTCCGTTCCCGGTCTGCTTGCCCGCTGCTTTCGCTCAATGTAGGGTTCCTCCGCCCATGTCCCTCTGACCTGTCAGTCCGTCCTCTTCCCTGCTATGCTCTTCGTCCCTCTCCTGTGTTCGTCCCCCTCCTACTCCACGCTGATGCGCGCCCCGCACTCCACGCGTGCGAGTCTTTTGACCTCACACCGCGGAAATGGCCGACCACTTCGCTGGGCCTTGTGCCTGTCCTGTCCCTTGTTCTGTTCACTGCGTTCTGTCGTTGCGCCGTTCCGGCGTTGGCGCCATGTGTCCTCACGCCCTCCGCCTGCGCGTTTGCGCGACCACGTCCTCCAAACACCGTTCTCTCTGCGTCCAAGCCTCTGCCTTGCTTCTCCTCCTCCACCGCGGTCGCGCCCCCGTTGGTTCTTCCCCGGGCCGCGCGTACTGCGCGCCTCGTTTCGGTGTCCTTTCGGCAGGTCCCGGCCGCCTGGCGTCGCTTTGTTCATGCGCGTGCTCTTCGCGGCCAGGGCGCCTTGCGTTTCTAGCTTTTTTCGTCCTCTTCCTGGTCTCCCCCCCGCAGCTCGCGCCCTCCTCGTTCCTGTCCTTCCCTCGCCGTGCGGCGTCCCGGCCTTTTCGCGACGTCCCTTCTCGGCGGCCTTCCCTTTTGTTCGTTGCTGGCGGTCCTCTCTCCCCCTCTTTTACCCCCGCTGCAAATCGCGCGTCGCGGGAGTTCACTCGCAGGCGCGCCGTGCGTCTCGGCGTGCCTTTGCCTGGTCCCTAGCTGCGGCCGTCCGCTGGCAAAACAGCGGTCTGCGTCGCACAGCTGGCCGCTTGCCCCGGCGCGGCTGAGTGCGTGTTCCTCGCGCGACCAGCGCCGGTCACGGCAACAGAGCGCGCGCGCGCTCGCCAAGCGTCCCGTTTCGGCGCTAATGGCGGACTCGCGGGCAAAGAAAGATTTGTGCGAGGAAAGTCCGAATCGCTCGTCAGCAGTGCGTTGTTGGGCACGGGGAGCGCGCCAGGCGCAGTGCGCGCGGCGCGGTGGCGCATGGGCTGCAGAGCGCCTCCGGCGTGCGCCACGGACCTCCTTCACAAGACGCAGCCCAACAGACAAGGGCGCGCCGGCGCTTACCGGTAGCGTTTTGCCTGCCCGCTCGTCCGCGGCGTGCCCCAACTGCAGACCGCAGTAGGGCGGCCGGTGGCTGGCTTGCTTCGTAGGTCGCTGGCCGACTTGGCCGACTCGGGCGGAGCGGCGTAGGTGCGGACGCACGCAGCGCATCAACGCAGCGAGGTCCTGGAGGAGCGACGCGCCTCCCACGGTGGCAGAAAGGCGGAACCGCACAGCGAATCGGGGGTCCAGCGGCGCAAAAAGGTGTCGCACGCGCGCGTCCGCAAGCTTCGCGGCGGAGGACAGAAGCAAGCTGCGAGAGCGGCAGATAAGATGCCGACAAAGCAGGAAGGGAGACAACGCGAAGCGACGGCACGACGAAAAGACGGTGGAACACAACAGCGCGTCGAGTGCGCGGCCCGGGCAGGCAAGGACGGAGCAGGACACGAAGCGGCAAAACACGAACGACAGCGAGGCGCACACAGCCCGAGCCGGTTGAAGGGGAGCGAGGCGCGAAACAGAGGCCGTGAGCCATCAAGAGAAGAGGCGGCACGCAGCCAGGAGAGAGCACGGAGCGAGCAAGCTCGCACTTTTTGTGCCCAGCCTTGGCCGAAGGAACGAGCGCGAGGAAGAACAACAGAGTGCGGGCCTGTCCGTGCGAGCGCCGAAGCGAAGCTGGAGGACACGAAACGCACAACGCCGGACAGCCGAAAAATACAGGCAGCGAAACTTGCCGGGTGACTGGCGCGCTTGGCCGCAAGAGACGGGCAGCGCACGACCGAAAGCCGACAAGAAAAAGACGACAAGGCGTTAGCAGCGAAGCGTAACAACATGCGCGGTCGAGCCGAGTGACGAGGAAGCGAAAAACTTCGCGCTGGCAGGGGAGGCGCGACTCGCAGTGCCGACGATGCGGCAGCGTTTTGGACGAAAGGAAAGCGGATCGGCGATGGATGAATGAAGTGTGCTTTGCGCAACGCAGTCCGAGGAGTAAGAAGAGGTGGAAGTGCGAAGGCGGAAAACAAAGACAAAAGAACAAAGTCAATCACACCTTTTTACGACCTAACGAAAACGAAGGCAAAAATGCAGAAAAGCCAGGAAGAGTTGCCGCAGAATTATTCTCAAGTTGGGCTGCGGAGCAGATTTTACGACGAAACGCCCTAAACACGACAGAAAATGGAACGAAAAAACAGCAAAATCGACACGGAAACGAAAGAACTAACAGAGACAGCGGGCGAGGCCCGAGGTAAAAGCCGAAAAAAGACGGAAGAAAAGGAAAAAAACAAAACATAAGAAGGCAACAAACGAAAACGAAGAAAAAAAAGAACGCAAAAACAACGCGTTTTTTGACTGAAGGCAAAAAAAATAAAAAAGAAAAAAAAAAAATTTTTCTCTTTTTGATGAAGTTTTTTTTCTGTTTTTTTATTTTTGTGTTTTTTTGACATAATTAACTGTAATTTTAATTTTGTTTAGCTGATAAAAGTTTTTTGCTCTAAGCTTTGACTTTTTTTAACTTTATTATTTTACTAGTATTATTTTTATTCGCACTTTATGCGAAAAATACAAAGGAAGAAAGCAAGCCAGAATTTTTAGCAAAGCGAAAAAAAAATTTTTCTAAAAAAAAAAATTTTAAAAGCAAGGGTAGAAAAAGAAACAAATGAAGGAGAAAAAAAAGCGAATGGAACCTTTTTTCGCAGAAATAACCACAGAGGACAGATAAGCTTTAAAGCGAAGAGAAAAACGCAAAGTAAAGCAACAAAAAAAGCCGAAAAACTGCGGAAAAAACATTTTAAAAGAGAAATCTAGGCAACAAAAAAAGCAAAAAAAAGGAGTAACACAAAAAATTAGAATAAATTTAAGCCCTTTTAAGAAACAAACGAAAATAGAAAACAGGAAAAAAAAACGGACAAACCCAGCAGCAACAGCGACAAGCTTTGAACAACATGAAACCAAGGGAGAAAGAAAGAAGGAGAGAACAACTTCGTTGAGGCAGAAACGAACAGAAAGAAACAAAAAAAAAGGTTTTAACAGGAAAAAATGGAGAAGTAAAAACTTAGCGTTTGATGCCGAAAACCAATGGTCAAGCAAACTCGAAAAAGAAAAATTAAATTAAAAAGATTGAAATAAAGCGCAGCGATACGCACAACAAAAAAAAAGAAGGCAAACAACAAAGTAAAGTGAAAAAAACAACCAGACAAACGTCATCCACAAAAATAAAAGACAAAAAAGGAAAAGAATACTACATAATCATTGTAACGAAGCAAAAACGGCAAAAAACAAAAACTAAAAATAAAAATATAAAATATAAAATATAAAATATAAAAAATCATCTCAAAACGAAAAAAACGAAATAGAAGCAGTCACGGCAATGGTGAAAAAAACCATGCTTTCGTTACAGCTTTCCAGCACCGCGCTTCCAATTATTTTAAAGAAACAAAAACATAAAAAACAAAACTAAGGAAAACGAACGTATTGCTCTTCATTTCGCAACAACTTCTTTCTAAAGATTTTCAGCTCAAACAAACAGTTGCCTAACAAAAATAAATTCTTTCAACAAAAATATTTTTCTCATTCAGATCGGATGCGCTCGCAGTAGATTTCCACTCCTTTTTAGTGCCACAATGTCGCACTTGCAGTGCGTCAGCTTTAACGACGTCATTACTAGACGACGCATTGCCGTTACATATCGCCAACTATTTTATTAAAAATCCCCATTGAAAAATATTTTAAAAACTAAACTTAGGGTCACCGTCCCTCCAATTTCGCTTTCCAAAAAACATCAGATAAATCAAAAATATTTTCTCTTCCTTTTTTCTCTTTTTCGCCTCCTTTGCGTCACTTTTGTCACGGCAAGTCTCCATCATCGAAAAACGTGCAGGCATATTTTGCCTACGAAGATGCGTTTCTCTTCAGCGCGCGCCGCGCAGCAACAAAAATCCTAGGCAAAATTAACACAAGCTTTATGACCACATAATGTGTCTTGCCTGTGGTTTGTCCCTTGTAGTTGACTTGTGTTCGCGCCGTCCCTTTTGCCTGTTGCCCTTAATTTGGAAATCACTTTCCCCTCGGTGTTGCGCTTTTTTCTCAGTTGCCCTTTGTCCTTTAGCTGAAACCTCAGTCCCACGTTGATGTTATTTCCCTATCCGCTGTTGTTTTGCTTGTTCCCTTTCTGTGCCGTTCTTCGCGACGCTGCATAATATTCACTCTGTACAGTTGTTCAAATGTTGCCAACTTCTGCTTTGTCTCTACGACAACCCCAGTTTTTGCCAAGCAAGCATAAAAAAGCGGCGCACAAAAAACGTTCTCACTCGCGCCGCTGTCCGGCCGCCCTGCCCCAACGCCTTCCTCGCTTCACTCACAAAAGCCCACCTCCTACCTTTCGCCCCTGTGCCTTTGAGTGCCAGCTGTTTCTCGCCTTCTCCTTCTGCTCCCCTGCACGCTTTTCGCCATCTAGTGCCTGACGCTCCCTGACGCGAACCACAAAAACCACGTGCCACTTTTAATCCGCCGCAAGAAGACCAGCGCGCGTTCCCAAGATGCCATTTCTTGCCGTTGGCTGCCCAAAAAAAAACCGATGGCCTGCGTGCCACCCTCTCCCTCCCCGCCCTTCCTTCTAAGCCAACACGTCCCGTTTACTCGTTCATCTTCCCCTTCTCCGCCATTCGCATTTTCGCCTAGTCTCCAAAAACTGCTTTCCGCCTTTTCGTCGCGCGTTCCTCCTCCGCGCCTTCCTATCGTCCCACGATTCGTTCCCAACCCACGACAAACTAAAGCGTTACTCCCGTTGTTACTCTCTCCCTCGTTCCCCTGGTCGCGTCCCTTTCTCCCCTCGCCTTTCCCCCACCTTACGTAAACACCTGAATAAAACCCTTCCCGGCAATGGACAAGCACAAAGCAAACGCTGAGTTCCACCCAGTTTTTTCTGCGCGTTGTCCACCTCCCCAACCCCCAAGCGTTTTCCCCTTCCCGGCGTTGCTGCGCGTTCCTGCGCCGCGCCGGCCACTAGCTTTTAGTGCGCTCGCTCTCCCGCATGCACTGCTGCGCTTCGCGCTGCGCAGCCAAGTCCCCACGCGTCTTTCCTCCTTCCCTCCCGCTGAGGCCGCCTTACCGAATGCCTTCCATCTCCTCCAAAAAAGCCAAGCTGCGTGTCCTCACCTTTTCCGGTCCATTTGCCCTTTGGTGTCGCCTGATCTGCTGTCCCGCTTCTCGCCTCTCCAGCTTGTTCCTGTTCCTACTGGTCCCAATCTCTCTCTCCCTCCGCCCCTGTTCTGTCTCACGTCCCTGCTCCCGCGTATTCCGTCCACCTAGAGTCGCCTCACCTTTGTTCCTTTCCCGTCCTTTGGCGCCTAACAGCCCAGCCACGTCGCTCCTCTACTCTTCCATTCCTTTACGCTTTGCGCTCGCTGCGCGTCCATGCTTAAAAGCCACTGGCCGCAGCACCTCGTGTCGCGGCTCCGCATTCCAACCCCGAGTGTCCTTCCACCTCGTCGCAAAGTCCTGACGACACCCTCGTGCCTCTGTTTCCGCGCCCTCACCTTTTCCTGACCTCCTCTCCTGCTTCTTGCTTTATCGCCCCTTGCAGACCACGCTCCGCATTTTACGCCAAAAGCGTCTCCAATTTGACCACGCTGGCATGCAACCCCACTCACGCCCCCTTTCTCACTGCGCCGCTGTCTCTCGGTGTTTTCCTCTGCCCAACGTTCCTTGCTCTGTCCTACCTCCCCCGTGTTTGTCTCCCGCTGCATCGTGTGCCATCCCCCATTGTGCTCAACCCCCCTGTTCCCACCACTCTGTTGCACTGTCCGCACTTTTTCTCTGACCATCGCTTCATCGTCCGCTTTCTGCCCCTGTTCGCGGGTGTCGCGTGCGCTCGTAAATCTTCCTCTTTTTCCTCCGTTTTCGAACCGTTTTCCCTTTCCTCGTTCCGCCGCCTTCTGCGCGGTGTCTCTACGCATGCTGCCAGGCGCTCGCCCTGGAAACACAAAATCTCCTTTGTGACGCTCCGTTGCTCTTCGAAGCTCCCCACCCATGTCACCCTAGGTCCCTCGGCACTTCCCGCAAGTCCTCAGCCTCATTTTTTGCCCTGTCGAAGTGCAAGCCTGCGCTCGCGGAAATGGACTGTTCTTCCGCTGTCTATGGGAATCCGTGCCCCTCGCTTAACCGTGCCCTGCCCGTCAGCATGCGCAAGCCGGTCGGTCCGTCGTCCCAAGCGTCGTTCGGTCCCCCACTCGACGCGGCCTTCGATGGTCCAGCACGTACGCGCGTCACACACATTTTCTCATGTTGCCGCTTCCGTCCCGTGTTGTGCTGCCTCCCACAGGCGCTTCTTCCTCTGTGTCCGAACAGCGGTTGTTAAACCTCTGTCCCTCCTACTTGTCCTCCTGACCACTTCCCATTCGCCCGCGCTCGGCCTTTGTGTCGCGGCCTGTCGGACCCCACTCCACCCAAACCACCAATGCAGTATCACGCTGCTTGTTTACAACCCTCGCTCTCTTACTGTTTCGCTGAGCACGTCTTTCCCCTCTTCCCCACCTTCCCTCGCGACCCGCGCACCGCTTGTCTCGTCCCCCCTCTTTTTCCTGGCACCCCGATCCCCCGCTCCCGCTGCGTGCCCTCTTTCTTCCCAGGGTTCCATTTCCAGCGCACGTCCCGATGCTTCCGACTTCTTTTCGCTGCCACAGCCCCCCGGTCCCGTGCTCCAATCTCCCTTCCGCCAGGCGCTCCCCTCATCAACAACGAGACGCTATCTCTCTTCTTTCCCTGTCATCTGGGCCCACCTTCCACTCGCCGCACACCCTTCGCAACGCAAAACACGTGTCCCGGTTCGTTTTTTTGTGCGGCCTGTCCCTTTCTGTCCCTGCCACTTTTTTCGATCGTGTTCACACTTCGCCCTCGTTCCGTTTCGGTTCTCGCTCTTCCCCGCTCTTACAGCATGTTAATTTCCTTAAAAGGCTCCCTGGCTGTCCCGGCCGATAAGCTTCCCTCTTTGTCCCCTCCGTGCGGCCACGTACCAAAATTCCTGCTGTTCGCTTTCTGCTTCTCCCATCATGCCGCGTCACCTCTTTTAAGGTTCTCCTGTTCTGTGCGCGCGTTCGATGCGGGCCGTGCGAAGGGCGCAGTTCTCTGTTGTGTCCGCTCTTCCGTTCTCTGCGTTAACAGGGATTCCCACTCGCATCTAGATCCTGTTTTCCCGTGGCATGTTTCACGCCTCGCTGCCAGTGCGCTCCGCGGGCCGACTGCGTCAGAATCGCGCCTGCATCAGTCCATTTGCACGCCACGCGGTTCATCCTCGTGCCGCGTCGCAGTGTGTCCTTCCATGCCCCAATGCGCCGCGCTTGTGCCTCGCCTTGCTTGCCCCCTACCGTGTTGCACGAGTGCACTTGTTTACCTGGTCCTCCGCCCCCTGCGCCTGTCGTCGTTGCGATGCGGGCCATTGCGCCGCGCTTCTGCTCGCGCCTTCCTCCTTCCCTGCGCTGTTCACCCGCTGCTTCTGTTCCTGTCTCAACCGCATTCGACGCCCCGGTCACGCCCCACCGGCAAGCCTTGCGCGCCGCCGCCGCATGCCGTTGCACCTGCTCCCGCTTTTGCGCGGCCCTGCTTCCCTGCTTTTTTGTATGTCGGACCACGGCGCTGCCAGCGCGTCCTCTTCCCTTTTTCCACGCCGCTGTAACAATTCGCATCGCCGCAGCCGCTTTCCGTCACTGACCACCGGCTTGTCTGGGTGCGCCCGTGCGCTTACTCGACCTGCAGCCACGCGGACCACCCGGCACAGCGCCTCTCGTTCCCTTGGCTCCCCATGCCCAAGGCGCCTCGCGCGACTGACCGCGAACCTCTCCTGCAGCAGCCGCCGTTTCCTTGCTGTCCAAGCAGAGGCTTTGCCCGACCACACTCGGGCGACGTTTCCTACAGCGTGCCGCCGGACGTGGCAGTAACAGAGGCGCGCGCGTCGCACTGCCCACTGCTTGCATCGGTCCTGGTGTGTGCCTGACGGATTCGCGCCGGTGTCCGCCACTGGCCCCGCTGCCCTGCACGTCGCGTCTTTGGCGGCGAGCGCCGGCTGACGTGCAGGCGAAGCGACTGCCGTGCTTTGTTTCCCAGTTGTGCGACGCCAGCTCTTGGCACAGGCTCGTGGTCACACCTCCCCGTTCGCCGCGTGGGCGTTTGCACGCCCCCGTGTTGCGGAGCAGCGTGGACTGCGTCGGACCCGAAACAAGCGACAGGGGAGGAACAGCCGCGGGGATGGGAGGGCGCACGAACGAGGTCGAGAGGGAGGAGACGCCCGCCTGACGCTGCGCGGCAGCGGTGAGGAAGGAGGCCGTGCGCGCGTCTGCCATGGCCGCGCACGACTGCCCGACGCGAGCGGCGCGCCGTGCACCACAGGCTGCGCGCCGGTCGAGGTCAGCGGCACCGCTCTCGCGTTGCAGCCTTCGCCTTGCGTCATGGACCGTGAAGCAGTGCGACATTTTCCGCCCTTCACGCGCGCGCCTCGGCCATCGCATCGCGACGGGCCAAGAGGGGCGACGCCTGACCGAGGCTCGAGTCATGTTGCGGCGAATGGTGGGCGCGAGTCGCGCGCGGACCGGCGAGCGCGGGCGAGCACCGACACCGGGGAATACGAAGCGCTTCGGCGCGGGTGGGACACAGGTGGCCGAAGGGAGGAGGGAGGGAGGGGCCGGAAGCGAAGCGCAACGGCAGGCCGCTGTGCCCCGCGCACTGGCGGAGGAGCCAGGAGGCGTGGGGGCGACGTGCTTCAGCGCGCGTGTGGACAGAGGGGTAGCTTTATTCGGACGGAAGACAAGGAGGAGGGCAGCGGGGGGGTGGGATTGTTTGATTGATTTTTGTGAAAAGGGAAGTGAAGAAAATGTGCGGCCCTGCGCTGCTGTCTTTGCTTGCGCTCGCTTTGTCCTTGGCGCTTCGAAGCGAGAAGGCGCTCGCGGCATCAACGGACGGTCTCGCGAGCGGCGTCGCAACGAAGATGTGCGACTTCGGCACCGCACTGGACAACGCGGCAGGAGAGGCGCGAGCACTGACGGCGAAGCTCGCACTGCGCAGGGAACACGCCGCCAGGAACTTGGGCGCTCTGACTGCTGCGCTGGAGGCTTCGGCAGCAATATTGAACAGCAGCACAGAAGCGGCATCGCTGCGCAGCCACGCGGAGGCAACGCGCATGGCGCAGAAAGCTCGATACGCCATTGAGGAACTGAAACGCATCATGAAGGCAACGATGACAGCAGGCGACGCCGCAGGAAAGGCCGCAGCAGGCGTCAAGGAATACATGCGCGTGCTGGGCACAGTCGCAGGCAAAAGCAGCGGAGCAGTAACATGCCTCAACACAGCAGCGCGCCTCACACCAGGCATTGAAGCACTAAAGGATAGACTGGGAAGTGCATGCAAACACTTTTTTGGCAACGCAACAGAAACGGGTCCACAAGGCTTCGCTGAAGTGATACAACAGCTGACAAAACAGGGAAAGGACACAATTATCACAGGAACCTCGGCGGGAGTGCGCGGCTCTGCGGCAACACACACCAGCAACTTCGGTACAGAAGCAGACGGGACGGACGGCAAGTGCAACCTATTCAACATCGCAGGCGCGTCCCAGGCAGGCATCGGCGTCGCGGCCACCGACAAAGTGACATACGCCGACACCATCGAACTGCAATTCCACTCGACACAGGGGACAATGACACTCCTGGGCGCAACAGGGACACTCGCACAAAACCAAACAATCGGCACCATCATCAACGCACTGCAAAACGCAGCACAAGCAACCGGGGACCAGCAGGGAGAGCACGACCTTTGCCACGTCGACCGCATCGACATTTGCAACGAAACAAACACAATCGCCGCTCGCGCAAAAAAACTCATCGCGGACGCAATGAAGCAGAGGGACGAAACACTCACACAGGCCCAGAACGCACTCAACGCACAAGAAGAAGAACACAACAACAAAGGCACACAGGACGGAGCTGCCGCAACGCACAAGCAAAGCCAAGGAACAAGAAGGGACCTGGAAGCACCAAAAGCAAGAGAAAGCCACACTCAAACGCCAGCCTCTTTCGCACAGCAGCACAAGCTCAGCCACAGCACGCTACTCTCCCTCTTTGCGTCGCTCTCCGCGAACGCGTGACGAAAAAACGGGCATCGCACGCCAGAATTTTCGAATGGGGACAAGCGAACAAACAAGACAGTCAGTCAAGGGAACCTCAGGCACGCAACGCCGAAAGGAAAGAAACACAGCAAAGGTCACAACTCGCACTCAACATCGCGACATCGCGTCTTTGAAACGAAAAGATAGAAAAGCAAAAGCAAGTTAGACGCAAAAAGTAAAAGAGAAATGAAGAAAGGCACAGCTGCATACAAAGCACGCGAAAAGACACAAACACAGTGAAAGAAACAACGAGTCAAATTATAAGCTCAAAACATGCTTTGCCGAAATAAAAAAAGGAAAAAATCGAAAAGAAATAAGACAACACAGCACAAAAAAACAGAAAGTGACAACGAAAAAGAAAAAAACAAGTAAAAGAACGAACAGAAACAGGAAAAACTACTGGTAAAAAATCGAACCTAACCTAACAAAAAAAGGAAAAGGAAAAAACAGGCACAAAAAAAAAACAGAGAAAAACAGCTTCTTCTTCAAAGTGCAAAAAATAGAAAACACTAAAAAAAGACCTAAAATAAAAGATAAAATATTCAAGATTAATACAGAGAAAGAAAAGAAAAAAAAATAAAAAACAAAAGGTCACCGAAAACGAGACAAGGCCAATTTATTTGTTTTCATTCGCCTCAAATTAATTTAATTCAACTGGTTTTTAAAAATACGTCAATTTAAAAAACAGTTGAGCGAAGAAGAATGTTTTCTTTTGGCTTCTGAGCTATTTCCTCACAAATGGGTTTGTCTCTAAAAGTTCAACTCGCCTCGCCTCGTGTTGCACAAAAGTCGCTTTCAAAAAACACGTCTCGCTTGTTCTTGCCGTTCTTGCTGGCACGCGCAGCTAGCCGTCATTGTATGCCGCGATTCCTCCGGTCATTCATCCCTTTTCTTTTTTTTTCGCTTCAACAACATCGAGTCTCACTATGCATCTCTGTCAACCTGCTTCGCTGTCCGCCCATAAGAGAGGCCACCAATAAAACAAAACTCCGACAACTAAACTGCAATCAAGCGCCGTTATTCCCGCATATTGGAAAAAAAGGAACTGCTAAAAAAAGTGCTTGAATCCAGCTGGTCTTGTTAGGTCCGTCTCGATAGCGCCAGCACCCTTCACCAGAAAACGTGCTACCATGGGCCGCTCACCGTTGCTGCGAGCCAAGTGCCCAGAGCTCAACGCAAAGCCAACAGCACTCGGAAGTAAGCCAACATTCCTCTCGCTCCCCTGCGCTTTCCCAACGTCCGCTCTTTTCAGTGTGTTCTTAGCGCCCGGCTGCCACGTCTTGCGGACAAAACGTTTTTTCCCTCGCCCACGTGACCACACGTCTCTGTCGCTCTGCGCGTCGAATTCAGCTCCTCGTCTACAAGCGTTCCGCACTCACCACGGAGCGAACCCGAACAGCTTTGCCGCACGCCTGGCTCATAGCGCTCTTTTTTATTTCCCGCTCAACCCTTCCTCTGACTCCCCGCTGTGTCGTGCTTGCCGCGCGTCGACGGCTAACAACGCAACAACATCCCTCATACAACCACCTGCCCGTGCCGTTACCGGCGCTCCCCCTTCACACATGCAGCCCAAAGCTCACATCTCCGCATTTTTCTGCTCTGGCTCCCCCTGTGCCTCGGTTTCCTGCCCCCAAGGTCGTCTTTTCTCCAAATGCAGTGTTGGTGCGCGATTCAAACCCGTCACACCGCACGGCCAACAATCCAACAAAATTACCGCAAGCAATGTCTTCCCCCTCCCCAACCAAAAATGCCTTCTCAGCCTGCCTCTTTTCTTCCTCCTGTCACAGTCGGCGCACAAAACAAAATGCCCTGTCAAGTCTTCTGTCTGCTTTGCTTGCAGCCTTCGTAGTAAGCAGTCCTCACGCATCCTCCTTAACACCACGCCCGTCTAATCTCGCTGCACCGTCCCGCGTCAAAAACGCCCACACCCCTATCCCTCACAAAACCATTCCAGACTGCCGTGCTTCTCCGCTCCTTCTCTGACAATTGTTGAGCGACGTCATTCCTTAGCGCCTCTCTCGCGCGCGATGCAAGTGTCCGTGCGTCCCGCGTCTCACCGCGCGTTCCCTGTTTTTTGTTCGTGCTGCCAAAAAATACCGCACAAAACCTGTGCCACCAATGCTCGCAAGCAACACAACTCTCACCGCTTCGGCTTCTTGCCTGCTTCCCTTTTCGCGCCCCGCCTGCTACCTTCCTTGGTTTTCTTCATTCCTCTCTACCCTTTCCCGTCATCGTGGTACCCTTCCTGGTATCTTTTCGCTCTGTTCCTTGCTCTTTCTCCTTTGTCGCTGCGAGCCCTTTCCTTTTTGCTGCCCTCGTGCCCTGGCCCGCTCCATCAAGTCTAACGGCGACCTCTCCTACGCAGTCCTTCCCCCAAGTACACAAAAAAACTTAACCCTGCGTTTCCGCCTTCTGTGCCTTCTTGTTTTCCTTTTCGACCATACGCTGCGATGTCTTCATCAAATGACCGCGCCTGTTCGATGTCTTTCCGCCCTCCGCCCCCTTTTCCTCTCGCTCTCCTCTGCCTTCCTTTGCTTTCCTCTGCTCCCCCTCTTCTCTTTTCGGCAAGTTCGCTTCCTGCTCTCTTTGTCGGCTGTTCCTACTTCTTGTCCTTTTCTCTCGACTGCTGTTGTTCCTTATCTCCTTTGTTCTTCCCCTTCTTCGCGTTCCTTCGGCTCACCGTGTCCCGCTCTACTCCCGTCCCCTGCGCTCTCCACGTGCCTGTCACGTCTTGCTTCCGCTGGCTCTTGCTCCCGTTTTGCTTGCTGGCCCACACTTCCTCTTCCCCGCGCAAAGCCGAATACACATAACTGTGTCTCTGTCCCCGACACCGCGCACCAAGAATCTTCGCTTTTTTGCCCCTTGCCTGCTGTGCACTGCTTGTTCCTTGCTGTCCTTCCACGCTTCGCCCCCATGTTTCTCTTCAACTCTTTCGCTTGCCGTTGGTGTTACGCGGAAAAATGCGCCCTCGCAAATGCGGCTCGCAGTCGACACCTGTCCTTTCCGGTTTTTCACGCCGTCAAGGTGCGCATGTCGCGCTTTGGTATTCCCTCTCGCCTCGATTCCCACTTTCGTCTTGCGCCTATTGTCCGGTCCTCTTCGCGTTCCTGGTGGCCTTCAGGCCCCCGACCTCGTGTGGTCCTTTGCAACCCCGTTGTGCCTTTTCCTTGATCCGGTTGCCTTGTTGTCCGTTCCCGGTCTGCTTCCCGCTTCTTTCGCTCAATGTAGGGTTCCTCCTCCCATGTCCTCTGACCTGTCAGTCGTGCCTCTTCCCTGCTATGCTCTTCGTCCGTCTCTCGTGTTCGTCCCCCTCCTACTCCACGCCGCCGCGCGCCCCGCACTCCACGCCTGCGAGTCTTTTGACCTCACGCCGCGGAAATGGCCGACCACTTCGCTGGGCCTTGTGCCTGTCCTGTCCCTTGTTCTTTTCACTGCGTGCTCGGCGTTGCGCCGTTCTGTCGTTGTCGCCATGTGTCCTCACGCCTCCGCCTGCGCGTTTGGTGACCACGTCCTCCAAACACCGTTCTCTCTGCGTCCAAGCCTCTGGCTTGCTTCTCCTCCTCCACCGCGGTCGCGCCCCCGTTGGTTTATCCCCGGGCCCGCGTACTTCTCGCCTCGTTTCGGTGACCCTTCGGCAGGTCCCGGCCGCCTGGCGTCTTTTTGTTCATGCGCCTGCTCTTCGCGGCCAGGGCGCCTTGCGTTTCTAGCTCTTTTCGTCCTCTTCCTGGTCTCCCCCCGCATCTCGCGCCCTCCTCGTTCCTTTCCTTCCCTCGCCGTGCGGCGTCCCGGCCTTTTCGCGACGTCCCTTCTCGTCGGCCTTCCCCTTTCTTCGTTGCTGGCGGTCCTCTGTCCCTCTCTTTTACCCCCGCTGCAAATCGCGCGTCGCGGGAGTTCACTCGCAGGCGCAACGTGCTTCTCGGCGTTCCTTTGCCTGGTCCCTAGCTGCGGCCGTCCGCTGGCAAAACAGCGGTCTGCGTCGCACAGCTGGTCGCTTTCCCCGGCGCGGCTGAGTGCGCTTTCCTCGCGCGACCAGCGCCGGTCACGGCAACAGAGCGCGCGCGCGCTCGCCAAGCGTCCCGTTTCGGCGCTAATGGCGGACTCGCGGGCAAAGAAAGATTTGTGCGAGGAAAGTCCGAATCGCTCGTCAGCAGTGCTTTGTTGGGCACGGCGAGCGCGCCAGGCGCAGTGCGCGCGGCGCGGTGGCGCATGGGCTGCAGAGTGACCCCGGCGTGCGCGACGGACCTCCTTCACAAGCCGCAGCCCGACAGACAAGGGCTCGCCGGCGCTTACCGGTAGCGTTTTGCCTGCCCGCTCGTCCGCGGCGTGCCCCAACTGCAGACCGCAGTAGAGCGGCCGCTGGCTGGCTTGCTTCGTAGGTCGCCGCCCGACTTGGCCGACTCGGGCGGAGCGGCGTAGGTCCGGACGCACGCAGCGCATCAACGCAGCGAGGTCCTCGGAGGAGCGACGCGCCTCCCACGCAGGCAGAAAGGCGGAACCGCACATTGAATCGGGGGCCCAGCGGCGCAAAAAGGTGTCGCACGCGCGCGTCCGCAAGCTTCGCGGCGGAGGACAGAAGCAAGCTGCGAGAGCGGCAGATAAGATGCCAGGAATACAGGAAGGGAGACAACGCGAAGCGACGGCAGGACGAAAAGACGATGGAACACAACAGCGCGTCGAGTGCGCGGCCCGGGCAGGCAAGGACGGAGCAAGACACAAGGCGGCAAAACACGAACGAAAAAGAGGCGAACACAGACCGATCCGGTTGAAGGGGAGCGAGGCGCGAAACAGAAGCCGTGAGCCATCAAGAGAAGAGGCGGCACGCAGCCAGGAGAACGCGCGGAGCGAGCAAGCGCGCACTTTTTGTGCCCAGCCTTGCCCGAAGGAACGACAGCGAGGAAGAACAACAGAGTGCGGGCCTGTCCGTGCGAGCGCCGAAGCGAAGCTGGAGGACACGAAACGCACAACGTCGGACAGCCGAAAAATACAGGCAGCGAAACTTGGCGGGAGTGTGGCGCGCTTGGCCGCAAGAACAGGGCAGCGCACGACCGAAAGCCGACAAGAAAAAGACGAAAAGGCGTTAGCAGCGAAGCGTAACAACATGCGCGTCTGAGCCGAGTGACGAGGCAGCGGAAAACTTCGCGCTGGCAGGGGAGGAGTGGCTCGCAGTGCCAACGATGCGGCAGCGTTTTGCACGAAAGGAAAGCGGATCGGCGATGGATGAATGAAGTGTGCTTTGCGCAACGCAGTCCGAGGAGTAAGAAGAGGTGGAAGTGCGAAGGCGGAAAACAAAGACAAAAGAACAAAGTCAATCACAGCTTTTTACGACCTAACGAAAACGAAGGCAAAAATGCAAAAAAGCCAGGAAGAGTTGCCGCAGAATTATTCTCAAGTTGGGCTGCGGAGCAGATTTTACGACGAAACGCCCTAAACACGACAGAAAATGGAACGAAAAAAGAGAAAAATCGACACGGAAACGAAAGAACTAACAGAGACAGCGGACGAGGCCCGAGTTAAAAGCCGAAAAAAGACGGAAGAAAAGGAAAAAAACAAAACATAAGAAGACAACAAACGAAAACGAAGAAAAAAAAGAACGCAAGAACAACACGTTTTTTGACTGAAGGCAAAAAAAATAAAAAAGAAAAAAAAAAAATTTTTCTCTTTTTGATGAAGTTTTTTTCTGTTTTTTTATTTTTGTGTTTTTTTGACATAATTAACTGTAATTTTAATTTTGTTTAGCTGATAAAGTTTTTTGCTCTAAGCTTTGACTTTTTTTAACTTTATTTTTTTACTAGTATTATTTTTATTCGCACTTTATGAGAAAAAAAAAAAGCAAAAAAGAGCCTGAATTTTTAGCAAAGCGAAAAAAAAATTTTTCTAAAAAAAAAAATTTTAACAGCAAGGGTAGAAAAAGAAACAAATGAAGGAGAAAAAAAAGCAGCTGGAACCTTTTTTCGCAGAAATAACCACAGAGGACAGATAAGCTTTAAAGCGAAGAGAAAAACGCAAAGTAAAGCAACAAAAAAAGCCGAAAAACTGCGGAAAAAACATTTTAAAAGAGAAATCTAGGCAACAAAAAAAGCAAAAAAAAGGAGTAACACAAAAAATTAGAATAAATTTAAGCCCTTTTAAGAAACAAACGGAAATAGAAAACAGGAAAAAAAAACGAACGAACCCAGCAGCAACAGCGACAGAGTTTGAACAACATGAAACCAAGGGAGAAAGAAAAAGGACGGAACAACTTCGTTGAGGCAGAAATGAACAGAAAGAAACAAAAAAAAAGGTTTTAACAGGAAAAAATGGAGAAGTAAAAACTTAACGTTTGATGCCAAAAACCAATGGGAAAGCAAACTCGAAAAAGAAAAATTAAATTAAAAAGATTGAAATGAAGCGCAGCGATACGCACAACAAAAAAAAAAGAAGGCAAACAACAAAGTAAAGTGAAAAAAACAACCACACAAACGTCATCCACAAAAATAAAAGACAAAAAAGGAAAAGAATACTGCATAATCATTGTAACGAAGCAAAAGAGGCAAAAAACAAAAACTAAAAAAAAAGATAAAAATAAAAAATATAAAATATAAAAAATCATCTCAAAACGAAAAAAACGAAAAAGAAGCAGTCACGACATGGTGAAAAAAACCATGCATTCGTTACAGCTTTCCAGCACCGCGCTTCCAATTATTTTAAAGAAACAAAACCATAAAAAACAAAACTAAGGAAAACGAACGTATTGCTCTTCATTTCGCAACAACTTCTTCTAAAGATTTTCAGCTCAAACAAACAGTTGCCTAACAAAAATAAATTCTTTCAACAAAAATATTTTTCTCATTCAGATCGGATGCGCTCGCATCAGATTTCCACTTCTTTTTAGTGCCACAATGTTGCACTTGCAAACTGTCAGCTTTAACGACGTCATTACTAGACGACGCAGTGCCGTTACATATCGCCAACTATTTTATTAAAAATCCCCATTGAAAAATATTTTAAAAACTAAACTTAGGCTCACCGTTCCTCCAATTTCGCTTTCCAAAAAACATCAGCTAAATCAAAAATATTTTCTCTTCCTTTTTTCTCTTTTTCCTCTCCTTTGCGTCACTTTTGTCACGGCAAGTCTCCATCATCGAAAAACGTGCAGGCATATTTTGCCTGAGGCGATGCGTTTCTCTTCAGCGCGCGCCGCGCAGCGACAAAAATCCTAGGCAAAATTAACACACGCTTTATGACCACATAATGTGTCTTGCCTGTGGTTTGTCCCTTGTAGTTGACTTGTGGCCGCGCCGTCCCTTTTGCCTGTTGCCCTTAATTTGGAAATCACTTTCCCCTCGGTGTTGCGCTTTTTTGTCAGTTGCCCTTTGTCCTTTAGCTGAAACCTCAGTTCCACGTTGATGTTATTTCCCTATCCGCTGATGTTTTGCTTGTTTCCTTTCTGTGCCGTTCTTCGCGTCGCTGCATAATATTCACTCTTTACAGTTGGTCAAATGTTGCCAACTTCTGCTTTGTCTCTACGACAACCCCAGTTTTTGGCAAGCAAGCATAAAAAAGCGGCGCACAAAAAACGTTCTCACTCGCGGCACCGTCCGGCCGCCCTGCCCCAACGCCTTCCTCGCTTCATTCACAAAAGCCCACCTGGTACCTTTCGCCCCTGTGCCTTTGAGTGCCAGCTGTTTCTCGCCTTCTCCTTCTGCTCCCCTGCACGCTTTTCGCCATCTAGTGCCTGACGCTCCCTGACGCGAACCACAAAAACCACGTGCCACTTTTAATCCGCCGCAAGAAGACCAGCGCGCGTTCCCAAGATTCCATTTCTTGCCGTTGGCCGCCCAAAAAAAAACCGATGCTCTGCGTGCCATCCTCTCCCTCCCCGCCCTTCCTTCTAAGCCAACACGCTCCGTTTACTCGTTCATCTTCCCCTTCTCCGCCATTCGCATTTTCTTCTAGTCTCCAAAAACTGCTTTCCGCCTTTGCGTCGTGCGTTCCTCCTCCGCTTCTTCCTATCGTCCCACGATTCGTTCCCAACCCACGACAAACTAAAGCGTTACTCCCGTTGTTACTCTCTCCCTCGTTCCCCTGGTCGCGTCCCTTTCTCCCCTCGCCTTTCCCCCACCTTACGTAAACACCTGAATATAACCCTTCCCGGCAATGGACAAGCACAAAGCAAACGCTGATGTCCACCCAGTTTTTTCTGCGCGTTGTCCACCTCCCCAACCCCCAAGCGTTTTCCCCTTCCCGGCGTTGCTGCGCGTTCCTGCGCCGCGCCGGCCACTAGCTTTTAGTGCGCTCGCTCTCCCGCATGCACTGCTTCGCTTCGCTCTGCGCAGCCAAGTCCCCACGCGTCTTTCCTCCTTCCCTCCCGCTGAGGCCGCCTTACCGAATGCCTTCCATCTCCTCCAAAAAAGCCAAGCTGCGTGTCCTCACCTCCTCCGGCCTATTTGCCCTTTGGTGTCGCCTGATCTGCTGTACCGCTTCTCGCCTCTCCAGCTTGTTCCTGTTCCTACTGTGCCCAATTCCTCTCTCCCTCCGCCCCTGTTCTTCCTCACGTCCCTGCTCCCGCGTATTCCGTCCACCTAGAGTCGCCTCACCTTTCTGCCTTACCCTTCCTTTGGCGCCTAACAGCCCAGCCACGTCGCTCCTCTACTCTTCCATTCCTTTACGCTTTGCGCTCGCTGCGCGTCCATGCTTAAAAGCCACTGTCCGCAGCACCTCGTGCCGCGTTCCCGCATTCCAACCCCGAGTGTCCTTCCACCTCGTCGCAAAGTCCTGACGACACCCTCGTGCCTCGGTTTCCGCGCCCTCACCTTTTCCTGACCTCCTCTCCTGCTCCTTGCTTTATCGCCCCTCGCAGACCACGCTCTGCATTTTACGCCAAAAGCGTCTCCAATTTGACCACGCTGGCATGCAACCCCACTCACGCCCCCTTTCTCACTGCGCCGCTGTCTCTCGGTGTTTTCCTCTGCCCAACGTTCCTTGCTCTGTCCTACCTCCCCCGTGTTTGTCTCCCTCTGCATCGTGTGCCATCCCCCATTGTGCTCAACCCCCCTGTTCCCACCACTCTGTTGCACTGTCGGCTCTTTTTCTCTGACCATCGCTTCATCGTCCGCTTTCTGCCCCTGTTCGCGGGTGTCGCGCGCGCTCGTAAATCGTCCTCTTTTTCCTCCTGTTTCGAACCGTTTTCCCTTTGCTTGTTCCGCCGCCTTCTGCGCGGTGTCTCTACGCATGCTGCCCGGCGCTCGCCCTGGAAACACAAAATCTCCTTTGTGACGCTTCGCTGCTCTTCGAAGCTCCCCACCCATGTCACCCTAGGTCCCTCGGCACTTCCCGCGAGTCCTCAGCCTCATTTTTTGCCCTGTCGAAGTGCAAGCCTGCGCTCGCGGAAATGGACTGTTCTTCCGCTGTCTATGGGAATCCCTGCCCCTCGCTTAACCGTGCCCTGCCCGTCAGCATGCGCAAGCCGGTCGGTTCGTCGTCCCAAGCGTCGTTCGGTCCCCCACTCGACGCGGCCTTCGATGGTCCAGCACGTACGCGCGTCACACACATTTTCTCATTTTGCCGCTTCCGTCCCGTGTTGTGCTGCCTCCCACAGGCTGTTCTTCCTCTGTTTCCGAACAGCGGTTCTCAAACCTCCGTCCCTCCTACTCGTCCTCCTGACCACTTCCACTTCGCCCGCGCTCGGCCTTTGTGTCGCGGCCTGCCGGAGCCCACCTCACCCAAACCACCAATGCAGTATCACGCTGCTTGTTTACAACCCTCTGTCTCTTACTGTTTCGCTGAGCACGTCTTTCCCCTCTTCCCCACCTTCCCTCGCGACCCGCGCACCGCTTGTCTCGTCCCCCCTCTTTTTCCTGGCACCCCGATCCCCCGCTCCCTGTGCGTGCCCTCTTTCTTCCCAGGGTTCCATTTCCAGCGCACGTCCCGATGCCTCCGACTTCTTTCTTCTGCCACAGCCCCCCGGTCCCGTGCTCCAATCTCCCTTCCGCCAGGCGCTCCCCTCATCAACAACGAGACGCTATCTCTCTTCTTTCCCTGTCATCTGGGCCCACCATCCACTCGCCGCACACCCTTCGCAACGCAAAACACGTGTCCCGGTTCGTTTTTTTGTGCGGCCTGTCCCTTTCTGTCCCTGCCACGTTCTTCGATAGTGTTCACACTTCGCCCAAGGCTCGTTTCGGTTCTCGCTCTTCCCCGCTCTTACAGCATGTTAATTTCCTTAAAAGGCTCCCTGGCTGTCCCGGCCGATAAGCTTCCCCCTTTGTCCCCTCCGTGCGGCCACGTACCAAAATTCCTGCTGTTCGCTTTCTTCTTCTCCCATCATGCCGCGTCACCTCTTTTAAGGTTCTCCTGTTCTGTGCGCGTGTTCGATGCGGGCCGCGCGAAGGGCGCAGTTCTCTTTTGTGTCCGCTTGTCCGTTCTCTGCGTTAACAGGGATTCCCACTCGCATCTAGATCCTGTTTTCCCTTGGCATGTTTCACGCCTCGCTGCCAGTGCGCGCCTCGGGCCGACTGCGTCAGAATCGCGCCTGCATCAGTCCATTTGCACGCCACGCGGTTCATCCTCGTGCCGCGTCGCAGTGTGTCCTTCCATGCCCCAATGCGCCGCGCTTGTGCCTCGCCTTGCTTGCCCCCTACCGTGTTGCCCGAGTGCACTTGTTGACCTGGTCCTCCGCCCCCCGCGTCTGTCGTCGTTGCGATGCGGGCCATTGCGCCGCGCTTCTGCTCGCGCCTTCCTCCTTCCCTGCGCTGTTCACCCGCTGCTTCTGTTCCTGTCTCAACCGCATTCGACGCCCCGGTCACGCCCCACTGGCAAGCCCTGCGCTCCGCCGCCGCATGCCGTTGCACCTTGTCCCGCTTTTGCGCGGCCCTGCTTCCCTGCTTTTTTGTATGTCGGACCACGGCGCTGCCAGCACGTCCTCTTCCCTTTTTCCACGCCGCTGTAACAATTCGCATCGCCGCAGCCGCTTTCCGTCACTGACCACCGGCTTGTCTGGGTGCGCCCGTGCGCTTACCTGACCTGCAGCCACGCGGACCACCCGGCACAGCGCCTCTCGTTCCCTTGGCTCCCCATGCCCAAGGCGCCTCGCGCGACTGACCGCGAACCTCTCCTGCAGCAGCCGCCGTTTCCTTGCTGTCCAAGCAGAGGCTTTGCCCGACCACACTCGGGCGACGTTTCCTACAGCGTGCCGCCGGACGTGGCAGTAACAGATGCGCGCGCGTCGCACTGCCCACTGCTTGCATCGGTCCTGGTGTGTGCCTGACGGATTCGCGCCGGTGTCCGCCACTGGCCCCGCTGCCCTGCACGTCGCGTCTTTGGCGGCGAGCGCCGGCTGACGCGCAGGCGAAGCGACTGCCGTGCTTTGTTTCCCAGTCGTGCGACGCCAGCTCTTGGCACAGGCTCGTGGTCACACCTCCCCGATCTCCGCGTGGGCGTTTGCACGCCCCCGTGTTGCGGCGCAGCGTGGCTTGCGTCGGACCCGAAACAAGCGACAGGGGAGGAACAGCCGCGGGGATGGGAGGGCGCGCGGCCGAGGTCGAGAGGGAGGAGACACCCGCCTGACGCTGCGCGGCAGCGGTGAGGAAGGAGAACGTGCGCGAGTCTGCCATGGCCGCGCACGACTGCCCGACGCGAGCGGCTCGCCGTGCACCACAGGCTGCGCGCCGGTCGAGGTCAGCGGCACCGCTCTCGCGTTGCAGCCTTCGCCTTGCGTCATGGACCGTGAAGCAGTGCGACATTTTCCGCCCTTCACGCGCGCGCCTCGGCCATCGCATCGCGACGGGCCAAGAGGGGCGACGCCTGACCGAGGCTCGAGTCATGTTGCGGCGAATGGTGGGCGCGAGTCGCGCGCGGACCGGCGAGCGCGGGCGAGCACCGACACCGGGGAATACGAAGCGCTTCGGCGCGGGTGGGACACAGGTGGCCGAAGGGAGGAGGGAGGGAGGGGCCGGAAGCGAAGCGCAACGGCAGGCCGGTGTTTCCCGCGCACTGGCGGAGGAGCGCGGAGGAGTGGGGGAGACGTGCTTCAGCGCGCGTGTGGACAGAGGGGTAGCTTTATTCGGACGGAAGACAAGGAGGAGGGCAGCGGGGGGGTGGGATTGTTTGATTGATTTTTGTGAAAGGGGAAGTGAAGAAAATGTGCGGCCCTGCGCTGCTGTCTTTGCTTGCGCTCGCTTTGTCCTTGGTGCTTCGAAACGAGAAGGCACTCGCGGCATCAACGGACGGTCTCGCGAGCGGCGTCGCAACGAAGATGTGCGACTTCGGCACCGCACTGGACAACGCGGCAGGAGAGGCGCGAGCACTGACGGCGAAGATCGCACTGCGCAGGGAACACGCCGCCAGGAACTTGGGCGCTCTGACTGCTGCGCTGGAGGCTTCGGCACAAATATTGAACAGCAGCACAGAAGCAGCAACGCTGCGCAGCCACGCGGCGGCAGCGCGCATGGCGCAGAGGGCTCGAGACGCCATGGAGGGACTGACGCAAATCATGAAGGCAACGATGACAGCAGGCGACGCCGCAAGCAAGGCCGCAGCAGGCATCAAGGAATACATGCGCGTGCTGGGCACAGTTGCAGGCACGAACAGGCAGGCAGTAACATGCCTCGACGCAGAAGCGAAACTCACACCAGGAATTGAAGCACTAAAGAGTAAATTGGGCACTGCGTGCAAACACTTTTTTGGCGACGCGGCGACACAGGGTCCACAGGGCTTCGCGGAAGTGATAAAACAGCTGACAAAACAGGGAAAGGACACAATTATCACAGGAACCTCGGGAGGGGTAGGAAGCTCTGGTGCGAAACAAACCAAGAACTTCGGTACAGAAGCAGACAACCCAAACGGCAAGTGCAACCTATTCAACATCGCAGCAGCGACCCAGGCAGGCATCGGCGTCGCGGCCACAGAAAAAGTGACGTACGCCGACACCATCGAACTGCAATTCCACTCATCGGACGGTAAAATGACACTCCTGGGCGCAACAGGGACACTCGCACAAAACCAAAGCATCGGCACCATCATCAACGCACTGCAAAACGCAGCGCAAGCAACCGGGGATCAAAAGGAAGAGCACGACCTTTGCCACGTCGACCAAATCGACATTTGCAACGAAACAAACACAATCGCCGCTCACGCAAAAAAACTCATCGCGGACGCAATGAACAAGAGGGACGAAACACTCAACCAGGCCCACAACGAACTCACAGCACAAGAAGAAGAACACAACAACAAAGACACACGCGACGGAGCTGCCGGAACGCACAAGCAAAGCCCAGGAACAAGAAGGGACCTGGAAGCACCAAAAGGAAGAGAAAGCCACACTCAAACGCCAGCCTCTTTCGCACATCAGCACAAGCTCAGCCACAGCACGCTACTCTCCCTCTTTGCGTCGCTCTCCGCGAACGCGTGACAAGAAACAGGGCAACGCACGCCAGATCTTTCGAATGGGGACAAGCAAACAAACAAGACAGTCAGTCAAAAGAAACTCAGGCACGCAACGCCGAAAGGAAAGAAACACAGCAAAGGTCACAACTCGCACTCAACATCGCGACATCGCGTCTTTGAAACGAAAAGATAGAAAAGCAAAAACAAGTTAGACGCAAAAACTAAAAGAAAAATGAAGAAAGGGACAGCTGCATACAAAGCACGCGAGGAGACACAAACACAGTGAAAGAAACAACAGGTCAAATGCTAAGCTCAAGCCATGCTTTGCCGAAATAAAAAAAAGGAAAAAATCGAAAAGAAAGAAAAAAAAAACACAAAAAAAACAGAAAGTGACAACGAAGGAGAAAGAAACAAGTAAAAGAACAAACAGAAACAGGAAAAACTACTGGTAAAAAATCGAACCTAACCTAACAAAAGCAGGAAAAGGAAAAAACAGGCACAAAAAAAAACAGAGAAAAACAGCTTCTTCTTCAAAGTGCAAAAAATAGAAAACACTAAAAAAAGACCTAAAATAAAAGATAAAATATTCAGGGAAAACACAGCGAAAGAAAAGAAAATAAAATAAAAAACAAAAGGTCACCAAAAACGAGACAAGTCCGATTTATTTGTTTTCATTCAACTCAAATTAATTTAACTCAACTGGTTTTTAAAATGCGTCAATTTAAAAAACAGTTGAGCGAAGAAGAATGTTTTCTTTTGGGTTCTGAGTTATTTCCTCACAAATGGGTTTGTTTCTAAAAGTTCAACTCGCCTCGACTCGTGTTGCACAAAAGTCAATTTCAAAAAACACGTCTCGCTTGTGCTTGCCGTTCTTGCCGGCACGCGCAGCTAGCCGTCATTGTCTGCCGCACTTCCTCCAGTCATTCATCCCTTTGCTTTTTTTTTCGCTTCAACAAAATCGAGTCTCACTACGCATCTCTGGCAACCTTCTTCTGTGGTTCGCCCATAAGAGAGGCCATCAATAAAACAAAACTCCGACAACTAAACTGCAATCAAGCGCCGATATTCCCGCATATTGGAAAAAAAGCAACTGCTAAAAAAAGTGCTTGAATCCAGCTGGTCTTGTTAGGTCCGTCTCGATGGCGCCAGCACCCTTCTCCAGAAAACGTGCTACAATGGGCCGCTTACCGTTGCTGCGCGCCAAGTGCCCAGAGCGCAACGCAAAGCCAACAGCAGTCGGAAGTAAGCCAACATGTCCTCTCGCAACCCCGCGCTTTCCCAACTTCCGCTCTTTTCAGTGTGTTTTTATCGCCCGGCTGCCACGTCTTGCGGACAAAACGTTTTTTTCCCTCGCCCACGTGACCACACGTCTCTGTCGCTCTGCGCGTCGAATGCAGCTCCTCGTCTACAAGCGTTTCGCGCTCACCACGCAGCGAACTCGAACAGCTTTGCCGCACGCCTGGCTCATAGCGCTCTTTTTTATTTCCCGCTTAATCCCTCCTCTGACTCCCCGCTTTGTCGGGCTCGCCGCGCGTCGACGTCTAACAACGCAACAACATCTCTCATACAACCACCTGACGAATAACGTTACCGGCTCTTCCCCTTCACACATGCAGCCCAAAGCTCACATCTCCGCATTCTTGTTCCCTGCTCTGGCTTCCCCCTGTGCCTCGGTTTCCTGCCACCCAAGGTCGTCTTTTCTCCAAATGCAGTGTTGGTGCGCGATTCAAACCCGTCACACCGCACGGCCAACAATCCAACAAAATTACCGCAAGCAACTGTCTTCCCCCTCCCCTACCAAAAATGCCTTCTCAGCCTGCCTCTTTTCTTCCTTCCTGTCACAGTCGGTGCACAAAACAAAATGCCCTGTCAAGTGTTCTGTTCTGCTTTGCTTGCAGCCTGCGTAGTAAGCAGTCCTCACGCATCCTCCTTAACACCACGCCCGTCTAATCTCGTTGCACAGTCCCGCGTCAAAAACGCCCACACCCCTATTCCTCACAAAACCATTCCAGACTGCCGCGCTTCTCCGCTCCTTTTGTGACAATTGTCGAGCGACGTCATTCCTTAGCGCCTCTCTGGCGCGCGAATGCAAGTGTCCGTGCGTCCCCCGTCTCACCGCGCGTCTCTCTGTTTTTTTCTTCGTGCTGCCAAAAAATATCGCACAAAACCTGTGCCACCAATGCTCGCAAGCAAGCACAACTCTCAACTCTTCGGCTTCTTGCCTTGTTCCCTCTTTCGGGCCCCGCCTGCTACCTTCCTTGGTTTTCTTCATTCCTCTCTACCCTTTCCCGTCATCGTGGTACCCTTCCTGGTATCTTTTCGTCTGTTTCCGCGCTCTTTCTTCTTTGTCGCTGCGATCCCTTTCCTTTTTGCTGCCCTTGTGCCCCTGGCCCGCTCCATCAAGTCTAACGGCGACCTCTCCTACGCAGTCCTTCCCCCAAGTACACAAAAAAACTTAACCCTGTTGTTCCGCCTTCTGTTCCTTCTTGTTTTTCCTTTTCGACCATACGCTGCGATGGTCTTCATCAAATGACCGCGCCTGTTCGATGTCTTTCCGCCTTCCGCCCCCTTCCCCCTTCGCTCTCCCTCTGCCTTCCTTTGCTTTCCTCTGCTCCCCCTCTTCTCTTTTCGGCAAGTTCGCTTCCTGCTCTCTTCTTCGGCTGTTCCTACTTCTTGTCCTTGTCTCTCGACTTGTGTTGTTCCTTTTCTCCTTCGTTCTTCCCCTTCTTCGCTTCCCTTCGGCTCACCGTGTCTTTCTCTACTCCCTTCCCCTGCGCTCTCCACGTGCCTATCACCTCTTCCTTCCTCTGGCTCTTTTTCCCTTTGTGTTTGTCGGCCCCCACCCCCTCCTCCCCGCTCAAAGCCGAATACACATAACCGTTTTCCTGTCCCCGACACCGCGCACCAAGAATCATCGTTTTGCCGCCCCCTTCCTCCTTCTCACTGCCTGTTCCTTCCTGTTTGTCCACGCCTCGCGTCCATCGCTCTTTTCAACTTTTCTGCTCGCCTCTGGTGTTACTTGGAAAAATGTTGTCTCGCAATTGCGGCTCGCATGCGACACCCTCTCCTTTCCGTTTTTTCACGCCGTCAAGGTGCGTATGCGCCGCTTTTGCATTCCCTCTCGCCTCGATTCCCACTCTCGTCTTGCGCCTATTCTCTGTGCCCCTGCGCGGCTCTGGTGGCCTTTAGGCACCCGACCTCGTGTGGTCCTTTGCAACCCCCGTTGTCCCTTTGTTTCGATCCGGTCGCCATCTTTTCCGTTCCCGGTCTGCTTTTCCTGTTCTTTCGCTCAATGTAGGGTTCCTCCTCTCATGTGCCTCTGACCTGTCAGTCGTGCCTCTACCCTGCTACGCTCTTCGTCCGTCTCTTGTGTTCTTCCTGATCCTACTCCACGCCGCCGCGCGCCCCGCACTCCACGCCTGCGAGTCTTGCGTCCCTACGTCGCGGAAATGGCCGACCACTTCGCCGGGCCTTGTGCCTGTCCTGTCCCTTCTTCTTTTCACTGCGTGCTCGGCGTTGCGCCGTTCCGTCGCTGTCTCCATGTGTCCTCACGTCCGCCGCCTTCGCGTTTGGTTGACCACGTCCTCCAAACACCGTTGTCTCTTCGTCCAAGCCTCTGGCTTGCTTCTCCTCCTCCACCGCGGTCGCGCCCCCGTTGGTTCTTCCCCGGGCCCCGCGTACTTCTCGCCTCTGTTCGGTGTCCTTTCGGCAGGTCCCGGCCGCCTGCCGTCTTTTTGTTCATGCGCCTGCTCTTCGCGGCCAGGGCGCCTTGCGTTTCTATTTCTTTTCGTCCTCTTCCTGGTCTCCCCCCCGCAGCTCGCGTTCGCCTCGTTCCTTCCCGCCCCTCGCCGTGCGGCGTCCCGGCCTTTTCGCGACGTCCCTTTTCGTTGGCCTTCCCTTTTGTTCGTTGCTGGCGGTCCTCTTGCCCTCGCTTTTACCCCCGCGGCAAATCGCGCGTCGCGGGAGTTCACTCGCAGGCGCAACGTGGTGCTCGTCGTTCCTGTGCCTGGTCCCTAGCTGCGGCCGTCCGCTGGCAATTTAGCGGTCTGCGTCGCACAGCTGGTCGCTTGCCCCGGCGCGTGTGAGTGCGCCTCCCTCGCGCGACCAGCGCCGTTCACGTCAACAGATCGCGCGCGCTGTCGCCAAGCTACCCGTTTCGGCGCTCATGGCGGACTCTTGGGCAAAGAAAGATTTGTGCGAGGAAAGTCCGAATCGCTCGTCAGCAGTTTGTTGTTGGGCATGTCGAGCGCTCCAGCCGCACTGCGCGCGGGGCGGTGCCGCATGGGCTGCAGGCCTCCTCCGGCGTGCTCCACGGACCTCCTTCACAAGCCGCAGCCCAACAGACAAGGTGTCGCCGCCTGTTACCGCTAGCGTTCCGCCTGCCCGCTCGTCCGCGGCGTGCCCCAACTGCAGACCGCAGTAGGGCGGCCTGTGGCTGGCTTGATTCGTAGTGCGCCGCCCGACTTGGCCGACTTGGGCGGAGCGGCGTAGGTCTGGACGCACGCAGCGCATCAACGCAGCGGGGTCCTCGGAGGAGCGACGCTCCTCCCACGCAGGCAGAAAGGCGGAACCGCACATTGAATCGGGGGCCCAACGGCGCAAAAAGGTGTCGCACGCGCAAGTCAGCAAGCTTCGCGGCGGAGGACAGAAGAAAGCTGCGGGAGCGGGAGATAAGATGCCAGGAATACAGGAAGGAAGACAACGCGAAGCGACGGCACGACGAAAAGGCGATGGAACACAACAGCGCGTCGAGTGCGCGGCCCGGGCAGGCAAGGACGGAGCAAGACACAAGGCGGCAAAACACGAACGACAGCGAGGCGCACACAGCCCGAGCCGGTTGAAGGGGACAGAGGCGCGAAACAGAAACCGTGGGCCATCAAGAGAAGAGGCGGCACGCAGCCAGGAGAACGCGCGGAGCGAGCAAGCGCGCACTTTTTGTGCCCAGCCTTGGCCGAAGGAACGACAGCGAGGAAGAACAACAGAGTGCGGGCCTGTCCGTGCGAGCGCCGAAGCGAAGCTGGAGGACACGAAACGCACAACGTCGGACAGCCGAAAAATACAGGCAGCGAAACTTGGCGGGTGTGTGGCGCGCTTGGCCGCAAGAACAGGGCAGCGCACGACCGAAAGCTGACAAGAAAAAGACGAAAAGGCGTTAGCAGCGAAGCAAAACAACATGCTGGTCTGAGCCGAGTGACGAGGAATTGGAAAACTTCGCGCCGGCAGGGGAGTCGTGGATCGCAGTGCCAACGATGCGGAAGCGTTTTGCACGAAAGGAAAGCGGGTCGGCGACGGATGAATGAAGTGACCTTTGCGCAACGCAGTCCGAGGAGTAAGAAGAGGTGGAAGTACGAAGGCGGAAAACAAAGACAAAAGAACAAAGTCAATCACAGCTTTTTACGACCTAACGAAAACGAAGGCAAAAATGCAAAAGCGCCAGGAAGAGTTGCCGCAGAATTATTCTCAAGTTGGGCTGCGGAGCAGATTTTACGACGAAACGCCCTAAACACGACAGAGGATGGAACGAGAAAACAGCAAAATCGACACGGAAACGAAAGAACTAACAGAGCAAGCGGACGAGGCCCGAGTTAAAAGCCGAAAAACGACGGAAGAAAAGGAAAAAGACAAAACATAAGAAGACAACAAACGAAAACGAAGAAAAAAAAGAACGCAAAAACAACGCGTTTTTTGACTGAAGGCAAAAAAAATAAAAAAGAAAGAAAAAAAATTTTTCTCTTTTTGATGAAGTTTTTTTTCTGTTTTTTTATTTTTGTGTTTTTTTGACATAATTAACTGCAATTTTAATTTTGTTTAGCTGATAAAAGTTTTTTGCTCTAAGCTTTGACTTTTTTTAACTTTATTTTTTTACTAGTATTATTTTTATTCGCAATTTATGCGCAAAATAAACAGCAAAAAAGAGCCTGAGATTTTAGCAAAGCGAAAAAAAAATTTTTCTAAAAAAAAAGATTTTAACAGAAAGGGTAGAAAAAGAAACAAATGAAGGAGGGAAAAAAGCAGCTGGAACCTTTTTTCGCAGAAATAACCACGAAGGACAGATAAGCTTTAAAGCGAAGAGAAAAACGCAAAGTAAAGCAACAAAAAAAGCCGAAAAACTGCGGAAAAAACATTTTAAAAGAGAAATCTAGGCAACAAAAAAAGAAAAAAAAAGGAGTAACACAAAAAATTAGAATAAATTTAAGCCCTTTTAAGAAACAAACGAAAATAGAAAACAGGAAAAAAAAACGGACGAACCCAGCGACAACCGCGACAGAGTTTGAACAACATGAAACCAATTGAGGGAGAAAAAGGACGGAACAACTTCGTTGAGGCAGAAATGAACAGATCGAAACAAAAAAAAAGGTTTTAACAGGAAAAAGTGGAGAAGTAAAAACTTAGCGTTTGATGCCAAAAACCATTGAGGAAGCAAACTCGAAAAAGAAAAATTAAATTAAAAAGATTGGAATAAAGCGCAGAGATACGCACAACAAAAAAAAAAAGAAGGCAAACAACAAAGTAAAGTGAAAAAAACAACCAGACAAAAGTCATCCACAAAAATAACAGACAAAAAAGGAAAAGAATACTGCATAATCATTGTAGCGAAGCAAAAGAGGCAAAAAACAAAAACTAAAAATAAAAATAAAAATAAAAAATATAAAATATAAAAAATCATCTCAAAACGAAAAAAACGAGATAGAAGCAGTCACGGCAATGTGAAAAAAACCATGCTTTCCTTACAGCTTTCCAGCACCGCGCTTCCAATTATTTTAAAGAAACAAAAACATACAAAACAAAACTAAGGAAAACGAACGTTCTGCTCTTCATTTCGCAACAACTTCTTTCTAAAGATTTTCAGCTCAAACAAACAGTTGCCTAACAAAAATAAATTCTTTCAACAAAAATATTTTTCTCATTCAGATCGGATGCGCTCGCAGTAGATTTCCACTCCTTTTTAGTGCCACAATGTTGCACTTGCAAAGCGTCAGCTTTAACGACGTCATTACTAGACGCAGCATTGCCGTTACATATCGCTAACTATTTTATTAAAAATCCCCATTGAAAAATATTTTAAAAACTAAACTTAGGGTCGTCGTCCCTCCAATTTCGCTTTCCAAAAAACAACAGCTAAATCAAAAATATTTTCTCTTCCTTTTTTCTCTTTTTCGCCTCCTTTGCGTCACTTTTGTCACGGCTGGTCTCCATCATCGAAAAACGTGCAGGCATAGGTTGCCTGAGGCGATGCGTTTCTCTTCAGCGCGCGCCGCGCAGCAACAAAAATCCTAGGCAAAATTAACACACGCTTTATGACCGAATAATGTTGCATGCCTGTGGTTTGTCCCTTGTAGTTGTCTTGTGTTCGCTTCGTCCCTTTTGCCTGTCGACCTTATCTTGGAAATCACTTTCCTCTCGGTGTTGCGCTTTTTTGTCAGTTGCCCTTTGGCCTTTAGCTGAAACCTCAGTTCCACGTTGATGTTATTTCCCTATCCGCTGATGTTTTGCTTGTTTCCTTTCTGTGCCGTTCGCCTCGACGCTGCACAATATTCACTCCGTACAGTTGGTCAAATGCTGCCAACTTCTGCTTTGTCTCTACGACAACCCCAGTTTTCGCCAAGCAAGCATAAAAAAGCGGCGCACAAAAAACGTTCTCACCCGCGGCACCGTCCGGCCGCCCTGCCCCAACGCCTTCCTCGCTTCATTCACAAAAGCCCAACTGGTACCTTCTGCCCCTGTGCTTTTGAGTGCCAGCTGTTTATCTGCTTCTCCTTCTGCTCCCCTGCTCGCTTTTCGCCATCTAGTGCCTGACGCTCCCTGACGCGAACCACAAAAACCACGTGCCACTTTTAATCCGCCGCAAGAAGACCAGCGCGCGTTCCCAAGATGCCATTTCTTTACGTTGGCTGCCCAAAAAAAAACCGATGTCCTGCGTGCCATCCTCTCCCTCCCCGCCCTTCCTTCTAAGCCAACACGTCCCGTTTACTCGTTCATCTTCTGCTTCTCCGCCATTCGCATTTTCTCCTAGTCCCCAAAAATTGCTTTCCGCCTTTGCGTCGTGCGTTCCTCCTCCGCGCCTGCCTATCGTTCCACGATTCGTTCCCAACCCACGACAAACTAAAGCGTTACTTCCGTTGTTACTCTCTCCCTCGTTTCCCTGGTCGCGTCCCTTTCCCCCCTCGCCTTTCCCCCACCTTACGTAAACACCTGAATAAAACCTTTCCCGGCAATGGACAAGCACAAAGCAAACGCTGAGTTCCACCCAGTTTTTTCTTCGCGTTGTCCACCTCCCCATCCCCCAAGCGTTTTCCCCTTCCCGGCGTTGCTGCGCGTTCCTGCGCCTCGCCGGCCACTAGCTTGTAGTGCGCTCTGTCTCCCGCATGCACTCTTTCGCTTCGCGCTGCGCAGCCAAGTCCCCACGCTTCTTTCCTCCTTCCCTCCCGCTGAGGCCGCCTTACCGAATTCCTTCCATCTCCTCCAAAAAAGCCAAGCTGCGTGTCCTCACCTCCTCCGGGCCATTTGCCCTTTGGTGTCGCCTGATCTGCTGCCCCGCTTTTCGCCTCTTCAGCTTGTTCCTTTTCCTATCGGTCCCAATTCCTCTCTCCCTCCTCCCCTGTTCTTGCTCATTTCCCTGCTCCCGCGTATTTCGTCCACCTAGAGTCGCCTCACCTTTCTTCCTTACCCTTCCTTTTGCGCCCAACAGCCCAGCCACGTCGCTTCTCTACTCTTCCATTCCTTTACTGTTTGCGCTCGCTGCGCGTCCATGCTTAAAAGCCACTGTCCGCAGCACCTCGTGCCGCGTTCCCGCATTCCAACCCCGAGTGTCCTTCCACCTCGTCGCAAAGTCCTGACGACTTCCTCGTGCCTCGGTTTCCGCGCCCTCACTCTTTCCTGACCTCCTCTCCTGCTTCTTGCTTTATCGCCCCTCGCTGACCACGGTCCGCATTTTACGCCAAAAGCGTCTCCAATTTGTCCACTGTGGCATGCAACCCCACTCACACCCCCTTTCTCACTGCGCCTGTGTCTCTCGGTGTTTTCCTCTGCCCAACGTTCCTTGCTCTCCCCTACCTCCCCCGTGTTTGTCTCCCGCTGCATCGTGTGCCATCCCCCATTGATCTCAACCCCCCTGTTCCCACCACTCTGTTGCATCGTCGGCACTTTTTCTCTGACCATCGCTTCATCGTCCGCCTCCTGCCCCTGTTCGCGGGTGTCGCGTGCGCTCGTAAATCGTCCTCTTTTTCCTCCCGTTTCGAATCGTTTTCCCTTTCCTTGTTCCGCCGCCTTCTGCGCGGTGTCTCTACGCATGCTTCCCGTTTCTTGCCCTGGAAACACAAAATCTCTCTTGTGACGCTCCGTTGCTCTTCGACGCTCCCCACCCATGTCACCCTTGGTCCCTCGGCACTTCCCGCAAGTCCTCAGCCCCATTTTTTGCCCTGTCGAACTTCAAGCCTGCGCTCGCGGAAATGGACTGTTCTTCCGCTGTCTATGGGAATCCCTGCACCACGCTTAACCGTGCCCTACCCGTCAAAATGCGCAAGCCGTTCGGTCCGTCGTCCCAAGCGTCGTTCGGCCCCCCACCCGACGCGGCCTTCGATGTTCCAGCACGTACGCGCGTCACACACATTTTCTCATGTCGCCGCTTCCGTCCCGTGTTGTTCTGCCTCCCACAGTCGCTTCTTCCTCTGTGTCCGAACAGCGGTTGTTAAACCTCTGTTCCTCCTCCTCGTCCTCCTGACCACTTCCCCTTCGGCCGCGCTCGTTCTTTGTGTCTCGCCCTGTCGGAGTTCACCTCACTCAAACCACCAATGCAGTATCACGCTGCTTGTTTACAACCCGCGCCCTCTTACTGTTTCGCTGAGCACGTCTTTCCCCTCTTCCCCACCTTCCCTCGCGACCCGCGCACCGTGTGTCTCGTCCCCCCTTTTTTTCTTGGCACCCCGATCCCCCGCTCCCGCTTCGTGCCCTCTTTCCTCCCAGGGCTCCATTTCCAGCGCACTTCCCGATGCTTCCGACTTCTTTTCGCTGCCACAGCCCCCCGGTCCCGTGCTCCAATCTCCCTTCCGCCAGGCGCTCCCCTCATCAACAACGAGACGCCATCGCTCTTCTTTCCATGTCATCTGGGCCCACCTTCCACTCGCCGCACACCCTTCGCAACGCAAAACACGTGTCCCGGTTCGTTTTTTTGTGCGGCCTGTCCCTATCTGTCCCTGCCACGTTCTTCGATAGTGTTCACACTTCGCCCTCGTTCCGTTTCGCTTCTCGCTCTTCCCCGCTCTTTCAGCATGTTAATTTCCTTAAAAGGCTCCTTGGCTGTCCCGGCCGATAAGCTTCCCTCTTTGTCCCCTCCGTGCGGCCACGTACCAAATTTCCTGCTGTTCGCTTTCTTCTTCTCCCATCATGCCGCGTCACCTCTTTTAAGGTTCTCCTGTTCTGTCCGCGTGTTCGATGCGGGCCGCGCGAAGGGCGCAGTTCTCTTTTGTGTCCGCTTGTCCTTTCTCTGCGTTAACAAAGATTCCCACTCGCATCTAGAGCCTGTTTTCCCTTGGCATGTTTCACGCCGTGCTGCCAGTGCGCGCTTCGGGCCGACTGCGTCAGAATCGCGCCTGCATCAGTCCATTTGCACGCCACGCGGTTTTCTCTCGTGCCTTCGCGCAGTGTGTCCTTCCATGCCCCAATGCGCCGCGCTTGTGCCTCGCCTTGCTTGCCCCCTACCTTGTTGCCCGAGTGCACTTGTTTACCTGGTCCCCCGCCCCCCGCGTCTGTCGTCGTTGCGATGCGTGCCATTGCGCCGCGCTTCTGCTCGCGCCTTCCTCCTTCCCTGCGCTGTTCACCCGCTGCTTCTGTTCCTGTCTCAACCGCATTCGACGCCCCGGTCACACCCCACCGGCAAGCCTTGCGCTCCTCCGCCGCATGCCGTTGCACCTTGTCCCGCTTTTGCTCGGCCCTGCTTCCCTGCTTTTTTGTATGTCGGACCACGGCGCTGGCAGCACGGCCTTTTCCCTTTTTCCACGCCGCTGTAACAATTCGAATCGCCGAGGCCGCTTTCCGTCACTGACCACCGATTTGTCTGGGTGCGCCCGTGCGATTACTCGACCTGCAGCCACGCGGACCACCCGGCACAGCGCCTGCCGTTCCCTTGGCTCCCCATGCCCAAGGCGCCTCGCGCGACTGACCGCGAACCTCTCCTGCAGCAGCCGCCGTTTCCTTGCTGTCCAAGCAGAGGCTTTGCCCGACCACACTCGGGCGACGTTTCCTACATGGTGCCGCCGGACGTGGCAGTAACAGAGGCGCGCGCGAAGCACTGCCCACTGCTTGCATCGGTCCTGGTGTGTGCCTGACGGATTCGCGCCGGTGTCCGCCACTGGCCCCGCTGCCCTGCACGTCGCGTCTTTGGCGGCGAGCGCCGGCTGACGCGCAGGCGAAGCGACTGCCGTGCTTTGTTTCCCAGTCGTGCGACGACAGCTCTTGGCACCGGCTCGTGCTCACACCTCCCCGTTCTCCGCGTGAGCGTTTGCACGCCCCCGTGTTGCGGTGCAGCGTGGACTGCGTCGGACCCGAAACAAGCGACAGGGGAGGAACAGCCGCGGGGATGGGAGGGCACGCGAACGAGGTCGAGAGGGAGGAGACGCCCGCCTGACGCTACGCGGCAGCGGTGAGGAAGGAGGCCGTGCGCGCGTCTGCCATGGCCGCGCACGACTGCCCGAGCGCGCGGCTCGCCGTGCACCACAGGCTGCGCGTTGGTCGAGGTCAGCGGCACCGATCTCGCGTTGCAGCCTTCGCCTTGCGTCATGGACCGTGAAGAAGTGCGACATTTTCCGCCCTTCACGCGCGCGCCTCGGCCGACGCAACGGGACGGACCAAGAGGGGCGACGCCTGACCGAGGCTCGAGTCATGTTGCGGCGAATGGTGGAAGCGAGTCGCGCGCGGACCGGCGAGCGCGGGCGAGCACCGACACCGGGGAATACGGCGCGCTTCGGCGCGGGTGGGACACAGGTGGCCGAAGGGAGGAGGACGGGAGGGGCCGGAAGCGAAGCGCAACGGCAGGCCGGTGTTTCCCTCGCACTGGCGGAGAAGCCGGAGGAGTGGGGGCGGACTGCTCCAGCGCGCGTGTGGACAGAGGGGTAGCTTTATTCGGACGGAAGACAAGGAGGAGGGCAGCGGGGGGGTGGGATTGTTTGATTGATTTTTGTGAAAAGGGAAGTGAAGAAAATTTGCGGCCCTGCGCTGCTGTCTCAGCTTGCGCTCGCTTTGTCCTTGGTTGTTCGAAACGAGAAGGCACTCGCGGCATCAACGGACGGTCTCGCGATCGGCGTCGCAACGAAGATGTGCGACTTCGGCACCGCACTGGACGACGCGGCAGGAGAGGCGCGAGCACTGACGGCGAAGATCGCACTGCGCAGGGAACACGCCGCCAGGAACGTGGGCGCTCTGACTGCTGCGCTGGAGGCTTCGGCACAAATATTGAACAGCAGCGCAGAAGTAGAAACGCTGCGCAGACACGCGGCGGCAGCGCGCATGGCGCAGAGGGTGCGAGACGCCATGGAGGGACTGACGCAAATCATGAAGGCAACGATGACAGCAGGCGACGCCGCAAAAAAGGCCGCAGCAGGCATCAAGGAATACATGCGCGTGCTGGGCACAGTTGCAGGATCGAACAGGCAGGCAGTAACATGCCTCGACGCAGCAGCGAAACTCACACCAAGAATTGAAGCACTAAAGAGTAAATTGGGCACTGCGTGCAAACACTTTTTTGGCGACGCGGCGACACAGGGTCCACAGGGCTTCGCGGAAGTGATAAAACAGCTGACAAAACAGGGAAAGGACACAATTATCACAGGAACCTCGGGAGGGGTAGGAAGGTCTGGTTCGAAACAAACCAAGAACTTCGGTACAGAAGCAGACAACCCAAACGGCAAGTGCAACCTATTCAACATCGCAGCAGCGACCCAGGCAGTGATCGGCGCCGCGGCCACAGAAGAAGTGAAGTACGCCGACACCATCGAACTGCAATTCCACTCATCGGACGGTAAAATGACAGTCCTGGGCGCAACAGGGACACTCGCACAAAACCAAAGCATCGGCAGCATCATCAACGCACTGCAAAACGCAGCGCAAGCAACCGGGGATCAAAAGGGAGAGCACGACCTTTGCCACGTCGACCGCATCGACATTTGCAACGAAACAAACACAATCGCCAGTCACGCAAAAAACTCATCGCGGACGCAATGAAAAGGGGACGAAGACTCAACCAGGCCCACAACGACTCAAAGCAGGAAGAAGAACACAACAACAAAGACACACAGGACGGAGCTGCCGGAACGCACAAGCAAAGCCCAGGAACGAGAAGGGACCTGGAAGCACCAAAAGCAAGAGAAAGCCACACTCGAACGCCAGCCTCTTTCGCACATCAGCACAAGCTCAGCCACAGCACGCTACTCTCCCTCTTTGCGTCGCTCTCCGCGAACGCGTGACAAGAAACAGGGCAACGAACGCCAGATCTTTCGAATGGGGACAAGCAAACAAACAAGACAGTCAGTCAAAAGAGCCTCAGGCACGCAACGACGAAAGGAAAGAAACACAGCAAAGGTCACAACTCGCACTCAACATCGCGACATCGCGTCTTTGAAACGAAAAGATAGAACAGCAAAAACAAGTTAGACGCAAAAAGTAAAAGAAAAATGAAGAAAGGCACAGCTGCATACAAAGCACGCGAGGAGACACAAACACAGTGAAAGAAACAACGAGTCAAATGGTAAGCTCAAGCCATGCTTTGCCGAAATAAAAAAAAGGAAAAAATCGAAAAGAAAGAAAAAACACAACACAAAAAAACAGAAAGTGACAACGAAAAAGAAAAGACAAGTAAAAGGACAAACAGAAACAGGAAAAACTACTGGTAAAAAATCGAACCTAACCTAACAAAAAAAGGAAAAGGAAAAAACAGGCACAAAAAAAAAACAGAGAAAAACAGCTTCTTCTTCAAAGTGCAAAAAATAGAAAACACTAAAAAAAGACCGAAAATAAAAGATAAAATATTCAGGGAAAACACAGCGAAAGAAAAGAAAATAAAATAAAAAACAAAAGGTCAGCGTAAGAGATACAAGTCCGATTTATTTGTTTTCATTCGCCGCAAATTAATTTAACTCAACTGGTTTTTAAAATGCGTCAATTTAAAAAACAGTTGAGCGAAGAAGAATGTTTTCTTTTGGCTTCTGAGTTATTTCCTCACAAATGGGTTTGTTTCTAAAAGTTCAACTCGCCTCGCCTCGTGTTGCACAAAAGTCAATTTCAAAAAACACGTCTCGCTTTGCTTGCCGTTCTTGCCGGCACGCGCAGCTAGCCGTCATTGTCTGCCGCACTTCCTCCAGTCATTCATCCCTTTGCTTTTTTTTTCGGTTCAACAACATCGAGGTTCACTACGCATCTCTGTCAACCGTCTTCTGTGGTTCGCCCATAAGAGAGGCCATCAATAAAACAAAACTCCGACAACTAAACTGCAAGCAAGCGCCGTTATTCCCTGATATTGGAAAAAAAGGAACTGCTAAAAAAAGTGCTTGAATCCAGCTGTTCTTGTTAGGTCCGTCTCGATGGCGCCAGCACCCTTCACCAGAAAACGTGCTACCATGGGCCGCTTACCGTTAATGCGCGCCAAGTGCCCAGAGCTCAACGCAAACCCAACAGCAGTCGGAAGTAAGCCAACATCCCCTCTCGCACCCCTGCGCTTTCCCAACGTCCGCTCGTTTCAGTGTGTTCTTATCGCCCGGCTGCCACTCTTGCGGACAAACGTTTTTTTCCCTCGCCCACGTGACCATGCGCTCCGTTGCTCTTCGCGTCGAATGCAGCTCCTCGTCGACAAGCGTTTCGCACTCACCACGCATCGTACTCGAACAGCTTTGCCGCATTGTTGGCTCATAGCGCTCTTTTTTATTTCCCGCTTAATCCCTCCTCTGACTCCCCGCTGTGTCGTGCTTGCCGCTCGTCGACGGCTAACAACGCAACAACATCTCTCCTACAACCACCGGACGAATGCTTCTACTGCGTCTTCCCCTTCACACATGCATCCCAAAGCTCACATCTCCGCAGTCTTGTTCCTGCTCTGTGTTCCCCCTGTGCCTCGGTTTCCTGCCATTCAAGGTCGTCGTTTCTCCAAATGCAGTGTTGGTGGGCAATTCACCCCCGGCACACCGCACGGCCAACAGTCCAACAAAATTACCGCAAGCAACTGTCTTCCCCCTCCCCAACCAAAAATGCCTTCTCAGCCTGCCTCTTTCCTCCTTCCTGTCACAGTCGGTGTACAAAACAAAATGCCCTGTCAAGTGTTCTGTACTGCTTTGCTTGCAGCCTTCGTAGTAATTAGTCCTCACGCATCCTCCTTAACACCACGCCCGTCTAATTTCGTTGCACAGTCCCGCGTCAAAAACTCTCACACCCCTTTTCCTCACAAAACCATTCCAGACCGCCGCGCTTCTCCGCTCCTTCTCTGACAATTGTTGAGCGACGTCAGCCTTAGCTCCTCTCTCTCGCGCGAATGCAAGTGTTTGTGCGTCCCGCTGCTCACCGCGCGTCTCCCTGTTCTTTTCTTCGTGCTGCCAAAAAATACCGTACAAAACCTGTGCCACCAATGCTCGCAATCAAGCACAACTCTCACCGCTTCGGCTTCTTCCCTGCTTCCCTTCTTCGGGTCCCTGTTGCTACCTGTCTTGGTTTTTTTCATGCTTCTCTACCCTTTCCCGTCATCGTGGTATCCTTCCTGGTACCCTGTCGTCTGTGTCCTTTGTGTTTCTGCTTTCTCGCCGCGACTCCTTTCCTTGCTGCTGCCCTCGTGTCCCTTGCCCGCTCCATCAAGTCTAACGGCGACAGCTCCTACGCACTCCTTCCCCCAAGTACACAAAAAAACCTAACCCTGCGGCGCTGCCTTCTGTTCCTTCTTGTTTGTCCTTTTCGACCATGCGCTGCGATGTCCCTTATCAAACGACCGCTGTTGCTCGTTGCCTTTCTGCCTCCCTTGCCCTTTCCTCTTCGTGTCCCCTCTGCCTTCCTTCGCTTTCCTCTGCTCTCCCTCTTCTCTTTTCGGCAAGTACGCTTCTCGCCCCCTTCTTCGGCTCTTCCTACTTCTTGTCCTTTTCTCTCGACGCGTGTTGTTCCTTATTTCCTTCGTTCTGCCCCTTCGTCGCTGTCTGTCGGTCCACCGTTTCTTTTTCTACTCCGAATCCCTGCTGTCTCCACGTGCCTAGCAGCTCTTCCTTCCTCTGGCTCTTTTCCCTTGTCTTTGTCGCCCCCACTCCCTCTTCCCCGCGCAAAGCCGAATACACATAACCGTGTTCCTGTCCCCGACTTCGCGCACCAAGAATCATCGTTTTGCCTCCCCCTTCCCCCTGTTCACGGCGTGTTCCTTTCTGCTCGTCCACTCCTCTCGTCCAGCGCTCTTTTCAACGTGTCTGCTCGGTCCTGGTTTTACTTGGAAAAATGCTCTCTCGCAATTGCGGCACCCATGCGACACCCTCTCCTTTCCGGTTTTTCACTCTGTCAAGGTGCGTATGCGTCGCTTTCGCATTCGCTCTCGCCGCGATTCCCACCTCCGTCTTGCGCCTATTCTCTGTGCCCCTGCGCGGCTCTGGTGGCCTCCAGGCCCCCCACCTCGTGTGGTCCTTTGCAACCCCCGTTGTCCCTTTGTTTCGATCCGGTCGCCATCTTTTCCGTTCCCAGGCTGCTTTCCCGCTGCTTGCGCTCAATGTAGGTTTCCTCCTCTCATGTGCCTCTGACCTGTCAGTCCGTCCGTTTTCCTTCCACGTCCTTCGTCCCCCCATGTGTTCTTCCTAATCCCACTCCACGCCGCCGCTCTACCCGCACTCCACGCCTGCGAGTCTTGCGACCCTACGCCTCGGAAATGTGCGACCACTTCGCCGGGCCTTGTGCCTGTCTTGTCCTCTCTCCTTTTCACTGCGTTGTCGGCTCTGCGCTGTTCTTTCCTTGTCTCCATGGCTCCTCACGTCCCCCGCCGTCGCGTCCGGTTGACCTCGTCCTCCAAACACCTTTGTCTCTGCGTCCAAGTCCTTGTCTTGCTTGTCTCCTCCACCGCGTGCGGCTCCCTGTTGGTTCTTCCTCGGGCCCCGCGTACTTCTCTGCCCCTTTGGGTGTCCTTCCGGCAGGTCCCGCCGCCTGGCGTCTTTTTGTTCATGCGCCTTCTCTTCGCGGCCAGGGCGTGTTGCGTTTCAGTTTCTTTTCGTCCTTTATCTGGTCCCCCCCCCGCACGTCGCGCCCTCCTCGGCCCTGTTCGTTCCTCGTCGTGCTCTGTCCCGGCCTTTTCGCGACGTCCCGTCTCGGCGGCCCTCCCTCCCTTATGTTCTTGTCGCGGCTCCTGCCCTCGCTTTTTCTTCCTCGTCAAAGCGCGCGTCCCGGGAGTTCACTCGCAGGCTCTACGTCGTTTTCTCCGTTCCTCTGCCTTTGCCCTTTCTGCGGCCGGGCGCCTGGCAAAATTCTGGTCTTCGTCGTACAGCTGGTCGCCTGGCCCGGCGCGTGTGAGTGCGCATTCCTCTCTCGACCACTGCCGTTTACCTCAACAGATCGCCCGCCTCGTCGCCAATTTCCCCTTTTCGTGTGCCCTCTCGGACTCTTTGGCAAAGAAAGAGCTGTGCGAGGTAATGCCGAACCTCCCGTCAGCATTGCTCTGTTGGCCATGTCGAGCGCTCCAGGCGCACTTCGCGCGTTGCGGGGCCTGTTGGGCTGCAGGCCACCTCCGGCGTGATCCAAGGGCCCCCTTCACAACCCGCAGCCCAACAGACAAGGTCTCGCCGCCTGTTCGCGTTAGCGTTCTGCCTGCCCGCCCGTTCCTCTGGTGCCCCAACTGCAGAGCGTAGTAGAGCGGCCTTCGTCTGGCTTGTCTCGTAGTGCTGCTTCCGTCTTGCCCGATTCGGGCGGAGCGTCGTAGGTCCGGACGCACGCTTCGCATCAACGCAGCGGGGTCCTCGGAGGAGCGACGCTCCTCCCACGCCGTTAGAAAGGCGCTACCGCACATTGAATCGGGTGTCCAACGGCGCAAAAAGGTGTCGCACGCGCAAGTCCGCAGACTTCGCGGCGGAGGACAGAAGCATCCTGCTAGAGCGGCAGATAAGATGCCAGGAATACAGGAAGGAAGACAATTCGAAGCGACGGCACGACGAAAACACGATGGATTACAACATCTTTGCGAGTTCGCGGCCCGGGCAGGCAAGGACGGAGCAAGACACAAGGCGGCAAAACACGAACGACAGCGAGGCGCACACAGCCCGAGCCGGTTGAAGGGGAGCGAGGCGCGAAACAGAAGCCGTGAGCCATCAAGAGAAGAGGCGGCACGCAGCCAGGAGAACGCGCGGACCGAGCAAGCGCGCACTTTTTGTGCCCAGCCTTGGCCGAAGGAACGACAGCGAGGAAGAACAACAGAGTGCGGGCGCGTTCGTGCGACTGCCGAAGCGAAGCTTCAGGACACGAAACGCACAACGTCGGACCGCCGAAAAATACAGGCAGCGAAACTTGGCGGGTGTCTGGCGCGCTTGGTCGCAAGAGACGGGCACAGCACGACCGAAAGCTGACAAGAAAAAGACGAAAAGGCGTTAGCAGCGAAGCGTAACAACATGCGCGTTCTGAGCCGAGTGACGAGGAATTGGAAAACTTCGCGCCGGCAGGGGAGTCGTGTTTCGCAGTGCCAACGATGCGGAAGCGTTTTGCACGAAAGGAAAGCGGGTCGGCGACGGATGAATGAAGTGTCCTTTGCGCAACGCAGTCCGAGGAGTTTGAAGAGGTGGAAGTACGAAGGCGGAAAACAAAGACAAAAGAACAAAGTCAATCACAGCTTTTTACGACCTAACGAAAACGAAGGCAAAAATGCAAAAAAGCCAGGAAGAGTTGCCGCAGAATTATTCTCAAGTTGGGCTGCGGAGCAGATTTTACGACGAAACGCCCTAAACACGACAGAAAATGGAACGAAAAAACAGCAAAATCGACACGGAAACGAAAGAACTAACAGAGACAGCGGGCGAGGCCCGAGTTAAAAGCCGAAAAAAGACGGAAGAAAAGGAAAAAAACAAAACATAAGAAGACAACAAACGAAAACGAAGAAAAAAAAGAACGCAAAAACAACGAGTTTTTTGACTGAAGGCAAAAAAAATAAAAAAGAAAGAAAAAAAATTTTTCTCTTTTTGATGAAGTTTTTTTTCTGTTTTTTTATTTTTGTGTTTTTTTGACATAATTAACTGCAATTTTAATTTTGTTTAGCTGATAAAAGTTTTTTGCTCTAAGCTTTGACTTTTTTTAACTTTATTTTTTTACTGTATTATTTTTATTCGCACTTTATGCGAAAAATAAACAGCAAAAAAGAGCCTGAATTTTTAGCAAAGCGAAAAAAAAATTTTTCTAAAAAAAAAAATTTTAACAGCAAGGGTAGAAAAAGAAACAAATGAAGGAGAAAAAAAAGCAGCTGGAACCTTTTTTCGCAGAAATAACCACAGAGGACAGATAAGCTTTAAAGCGAAGAGAAAAACGCAAAGTAAAGCAACAAAAAAAGCCGAAAAACTGCGGAAAAAACATTTTAAAAGAGAAATCTAGGCAACAAAAAAAGCAAAAAAAAGGAGTAACACAAAAAATTAGAATAAATTTAAGCCCTTTTAAGAAACAAACGAAAATAGAAAACAGGAAAAAAAAACGGACAAACCCAGCAGCAACAGCGACAGAGTTTGAACAACATGAAACCAAGGGAGAAAGAAAAAGGACGGAACAACTTCGTTGAGGCAGAAATGAACAGAAAGAAACAAAAAAAAAGGTTTTAACAGGAAAAAATGGAGAAGTAAAAACTTAGCGTTTGATGCCAAAAACCAATGGGGAAGCAAACTCGAAAAAGAAAAATTAAATTAAAAAGATTGAAATAAAGCGCAGCGATACGCACAACAAAAAAAAAAAGAAGGCAAACAACAAAGTAAAGTGAAAAAAACAACCACACAAACGTCATCCACAAAAATAAAAGACAAAAAAGGAAAAGAATACTGCATAATCATTGTAACGAAGCAAAAACGGCAAAAAACAAAAACTAAAAATAAAAATAAAAATAAAAAATATAAAATATAAAAAATCATCTCAAAACGAAAAAAACGAAATAGAAGCAGTCACGGCAATGTGAAAAAAACCATGCTTTCGTTACATCTTTCCAGCACCGCGCTTCCAATTATTTTAAAGAAACAAAACCATAAAAAACAAAACTAAGGAAAACGAACGTATTGCTCTTCATTTCGCAACAACTTCTTTCTAAAGATTTTCAGCTCAAACAAACAGTTGCCTAACAAAAATAAATTCTTTCAACAAAAATATTTTTCTCATTCAGATCGGATGCGCTCGCAGTAGATTTCCACTCCTTTTTAGTGCCACAATGTTGCACTTGCAAAGCGTCAGCTTTAACGACGTCATTACTAGACGCAGCATTGCCGTTACATATCGCCAACTATTTTATTAAAAATCCCCATTGAAAAATATTTTAAAAACTAAACTTAGGGTCACCGTCCCTCCAATTTCGCTTTCCAAAAAACATCAGCTAAATCAAAAATATTTTCTCTTCCTTTTTTCTCTTTTTCGCCTCCTTTGCGTCACTTTTGTCACGGCAAGTCTCCATCATCGAAAAACGTGCAGGCATATTTTGTCTACGAAGATGCGTTTCGCTTCAGCGCGCGCCGCGCAGCAACAAAAATCCTAGGCAAAATTAACACACTCGCTATGACCACATAATGTGTCGCGCCTGTGGTTTGTCCCTTGTAGTTGACCTGTGTTCGCGCCGTCCCTTTTGCCTGTTGCCCTTAATTTGGAAATCACTTTCCCCTCGGTGTTGCGTCTTTTTGTCAGTTGCCCTTTGTCCTTTAGCTGAAACCTCAGTCCCACGTTGATGTTATTTCCCTATCCGCTGATGTTTTGCTTGTTTCCTTTCTGTGCCGTTCTTCGCGACGCTGCACAATATTCACTCTGTACAGTTGGTCAAATGTTGCCAACTTCTGCTTTGTCTCTACGACAACCTCAGTTTTCGCCAAGCAAGCATAAAAAAGCGGCGCACAAAAAACGTTCTCACTCGCGCCGCTGTCCGGCCGCCCTGCCCCAACGCCTTCCTCGCTTCATTCACAAAAGCCCACCTGCTACCTTTCGCCCCTGTGCCTTTGAGTGCCAGCTGTTTATCGCCTTCTCCTCTTGCTCCCCTGCACGCTTTTCGCCATCTAGTGCCTGACGCTCCCTGACGCGAACCACAAAAACCACGTGCCACGTTCAATCCGCCGCAAGAAGACCAGCGCGCGTTCCCAAGATTCCATTTCTTGCCGTTGGCTACCCAAAAAAAAACCGATGGCCGTCGTGCCATCCTCTCCCTCCCCGCCCTTCCTTCTAAGCCAACACGTCCCGTTTACTCGTTCATCTTCCCCTTCTCCGCCATTCGCATTTTCTTCTAGTCTCCAAAAACTGCCTTCCGCCTTTGCGTCGTGCGTTCTTCCTCCGCGCCTTCCTATCGTTCCACGATTCGTTCCCAACCCACGACAAACTAAATCGTTATCCCCGTTGTTACTCTCTCCCTCGTTCCCCTGGTCGCGTCCCTTTCTCCCCTCGCCTTTCCCCCACCTTACGTAAACACCTGAATAAAACCCTTCCCGGCAATGGACAAGCACAAAGCAAACGCTGAGTTCCACCCAGTTTTTTCTGCGCGTTGTCCACCTCCCCATCCCCCAAGCGTTTTCCCCTTCCCGGCGTTGCTGCGCGTTCCTGCGCCGCTCCGGCCACTAGCTTTTAGTGCTCTCGCTCTCCCGCATGCACTGCTGCGCTTCGCGCTGCGCAGCCAAGTCCCCACGCGTCTTTCCTCCTTCCCTCCCGCTGAGGCCGCCTTACCGAATGCCTTCCATCTCCTCCAAAAAAGCCAAGCTGCGTGTCCTCACCTCCTCCGGGCCATTTGCCCTTTGGTGTCGCCTGCTCTGCTGTCCCGCTTTTCGCCTCTTCAGCTTGTTCCTGTTCCTACTGGTCCCAATCTCTCTCTCCCTCCGCCCCTGTTCTTTCTCATGTCCTTGCTCCCGCGTATTCCGTCCACCTAGAGTCGCCTCACCTTTCTTCCTTACCCTTCCTTTGGCGCCTAACAGCCCAGCCACGTCGCTCCTCTACTCTTCCATTCCTTTACGCTTTGCGCTCGCTGCGCGTCCATGCTTAAAAGCCACTGGCCGCAGCACCTCGTGCCGCGTTCCCGCATTCCAACCCCGAGTGTCCTTCCACCTCGTCGCAAAGTCCTGACGACACCCTCGTGCCTCGGTTTCCGCGCCCTCACCTTTTCCTGACCTCCTCTCCTGCTTCTTTCTTTATCGTCCCTCGCAGACCACGCTCCGCATTTTACGCCAAAAGCGTCTCCAATTTGTCCACTGTGGCATGCAACCCCACTCACACCCCCTTTCTCACTGCGCCGCTGTCTCTCGGTGTTTTCCTCTGCCCAACGTTCCTTGCTCTTTCCTACCTCCCCCGTGTTTGTCTCCCGCTGCATCGTGTGCCATCCCCCATTGTGCTCAACCCCCCTGTTCCCACCACTCTGTTGCACTGTCGGCACTTTTTCTCTGACCATCGCTTCATCGTCCGCTTTCTGCCCCTGTTCGCGGGTGTCGCGTGCGCTCGTAAATCGTCCTCTTTTTCCTCCTGTTTCGAACCGTTTTCCCTTTCCTTGTTCCGCCGCCTTCTGCGCGGTGTCTCTACGCATGCTGCCCGGCGCTCGCCCTGGAAACACAAAATCTCCTTTGTGACGCTCCGTTGCTCTTCGAAGCTCCCCACCCATGTCACCCTAGGTCCCTCGGCACTTCCCGCAAGTCCTCAGCCTCATTTTTTGCCCTGTCGAAGTGCAAGCCTGCGCTCGCGGAAATGGACTGTTCTTCCGCTGTCTATGGGAATCCCTGCCCCTCGCTTAACCGTGCCCTGCCCGTCAGCATGCGCAAGCCGGTCGGTCCGTCGTCCCAAGCGTCGTTCGGTCCCCCACTCGACGCGGCCTTCGATGGTCCAGCACGTACGCGCGTCACACACATTTTCTCATGTTGCCGCTTCCGTCCCGTGTTGTGCTGCCTCCCACAGGCGCTTCTTCCTCTGTGTCCGAACAGCGGTTGTTAAACCTCTGTCCCTCCTACTCGTCCTCCTGACCACTTCCACTTCGCCCGCGCTCGGCCTTTGTGTCGCGGCCTGTCGGAGCCCACCTCACCCAAACCACCAATGCAGTATCACGCTGCTTGTTTACAACCCTCGCTCTCTTACTGTTTCGCTGAGCACGTCTTTCCCCTCTTCCCCACCTTCCCTCGCGACCCGCGCACCGCTTGTCTCGTCCCCCCTCTTTTTCCTGGCACCCCGATCCCCCGCTCCCGCTGCGTGCCCTCTTTCTTCCCAGGGTTCCATTTCCAGCGCACGTCCCGATGCTTCCGACTTCTTTTCGCTGCCACAGCCCCCCGGTCCCGTGCTCCAATCTCCCTTCCGCCAGGCGCTCCCCTCATCAACAACGAGACGCTATCTCTCTTCTTTCCCTGTCATCTGGGCCCACCTTCCACTCGCCGCACACCCTTCGCAACGCAAAACACGTGTCCCGGTTCGTTTTTTTGTGCGGCCTGTCCCTTTCTGTCCCTGCCACTTTTTTCGATCGTGTTCACACTTCGCCCTCGTTCCGTTTCGGTTCTCGCTCTTCCCCGCTCTTACAGCATGTTAATTTCCTTAAAAGGCTCCCTGGCTGTCCCGGCCGATAAGCTTCCCTCTTTGTCCCCTCCGTGCGGCCACGTACCAAAATTCCTGCTGTTCGCTTTCTGCTTCTCCCATCATGCCGCGTCACCTCTTTTAAGGTTCTCCTGTTCTGTGCGCGCGTTCGATGCGGGCCGCGCGAAGGGCGCAGTTCTCTGTTGTGTCCGCTCTTCCGTTCTCTGCGTTAACAGGGATTCCCACTCGCATCTAGATCCTGTTTTCCCGTGGCATGTTTCACGCCTCGCTGCCAGTGCGCTCCGCGGGCCGACTGCGTCAGAATCGCGCCTGCATCAGTCCATTTGCACGCCACGCGGTTCATCCTCGTGCCGCGTCGCAGTGTGTCCTTCCATGCCCCAATGCGCCGCGCTTGTGCCTCGCCTTGCTTGCCCCCTACCGTGTTGCACGAGTGCACTTGTTTACCTGGTCCGCCGCCCCCTGCGCCTGTCGTCGTTGCGATGCGGTCCATTGCGCCGCGCTTCTGCTCGCGCCTTCCTCCTTCCCTGCGCTGTTCACCCGCTTCTTCTGTTCCTGTCTCAACCGCATTCGACGCCCCGGTCACGCCCCACCGGCAAGCCTTGCGCGCCGCCGCCGCATGCCGTTGCACCTGCTCCCGCTTTTGCGCGGCCCTGCTTCCCTGCTTTTTTGTATGTCGGACCACGGCGCTGCCAGCACGTCCTCTTCCCTTTCTCCGCGCCGCTGTAACAATTCGCATCGCCGCAGCCGCTTTCCGTCACTGACCACCGGCTTGTCTGGGTGCGCCCGTTCGCTTACTCGACCTGCAGCCACGCGGACCACCCGGCACAGCGCCTCTCGTTCCCTTGGCTCCCCATGCCCAAGGCGCCTCGCGCGACTGACCGCGAACCTCTCCTGCAGCAGCCGCCGTTTCCTTGCTGTCCAAGCAGAGGCTTTGCCCGACCACACTCGGGCGACGTTTCCTACAGCGTGCCGCCGGACGTGGCAGTAACAGAGGCGCGCGCGTCGCACTGCCCACTGCTTGCATCGGTCCTGGTGTGTGCCTGACGGATTCGCGCCGGTGTCCGCCACTGGCCCCGCTGCCCTGCACGTCGCGTCTTTGGCGGCGAGCGCCGGCTGACGTGCAGGCGAAGCGACTGCCGTGCTTTGTTTCCCAGTCGTGCGACGCCAGCTCTTGGCACAGGCTCGTGGTCACACCTCCCCGTCTGCCGCGTGGGCGTTTGCACGCCCCCGTGTTGCGGAGCAGCGTGGACTGCGTCGGACCCGAAACAAGCGACAGGGGAGGAACAGCCGCGGGGATGGGAGGGCGCGCGGCCGAGGTCGAGAGGGAGGAGACGCCCGCCTGACGCTGCGCGGCAGCGGTGAGGAAGGAGGCCGTGCGCGCGTCTGCCATGGCCGCGCACGACTGCCAGACGCGAGCGGCGCGCCGTGCACCACAGGCTGCGCGCCGGTCGAGGTCAGCGGCACCGCTCTCGCGTTGCAGCCTTCGCCTTGCGTCATGGACCGTGAAGCAGTGCGACATTTTCCGCCCTGCACGCGCGCGCCTCGGCCATCGCATCGCGACGGGCCAAGAGGGGCGACGCCTGACCATGGCTCGAGTCATGTTGCGGCGAATGGTGGGCGCGAGTCGCGCGCGGACCGGCGAGCGCGGGCGAGCACCGACACCGGGGAATACGAAGCGCTTCGGCGCGGGTGGGACAAACGTGGGCGAAGGGAGGAGGGAGGGAGGGGCCGGAAGCGAAGCGCAACGGCAGGCCGGTGTGCCCCGCGCACTGGCGGAGGAGCCAGGAGGCGTGGGGGCGACGTGCTTCAGCGCGCGTGTGGACAGAGGGGTAGCTTTATTCGGACGGAAGGAAAGGAGGAGGGCAGCGGGGGGGTGGGATTGTTTGATTGATTTTTGTGAAAAGGGAAGTGAAGAAAATGTGCGGCCCTGCGCTGCTGTCTTTGCTTGCGCTCGCTTCGTCCTTGGCGCTTCGAAGCGAGAAGGCGCTCGCGGCATCAACGGACGGTCTCGCGAGCGGCGTCGCACAGAAGATGTGCGCCTTCGGCACCGCACTGGACAACGCTGCAGGAGAGGCGCGCGCACTGACGGAGAAGCTCGCACAGCGAAGGGAAACCGCCGCCAGGAACTTGGGCGCTCTGACTGCTGCGCTGGCGGCTGCGCAACAAATATTGAACGAGACAGCAAAAGCTCACGAGCTGCGCAGCCTAGCGGACACGGGGGAAATGGAGAAGAAGGCTCGACAGAGAGTGGCGAAACTGAAGCAGCTCATGGAGGACACGATGACAGCGGGCGAAGCCGCAAGCAAGGCCGCAGCAGGAGTCAAGGAATACATGAGAGTGCTGGGACAGTCGCGAAGGGCAGACGACAGCGGCAACATGCCTCAATGCAGAGGCGAAACTCGAACGTGGGGCCGCGAATCTAAAGGAAAAGTTGAAGCATGAATGCCACACTTTTTTGACAACGCGACGACAGACGCTCGAAACACAACCGACGACGTACTGAGGACCTGAAGGCAGCCAGCAGGACGGATTATCACAGGCAGCTCGGGGCAGTCCAGGAGGCTCGTATGAGAAGCAAACGCCTAACTTCGGTAAAGCGCAGACGGACGGACGGCAAGTGCAACCTATTCAACATGGCACACCGACCCACACAGGCATCGCCGTCGGCGAGGGGAGACGGTGACATACGCCGGACCATCGAACTGCAATTCCACTCGACACAGGGGACAATGACACTCCTGGGCCAAAAGGGCAAACTCGCGCACAACCAAACGATCGGCACCATCATCAAGACACTGCAAAGCGCCGACAGAACAACCAAGGACGAGAGGGAGAGCACGACCTTTGCCACGTCGGGCGCATCGACATTTGCAACGGACAAAACGACGTAGCCGCACACGTAAAGAAACTCATCGCGGAGGCAATGAAGAAAAGGGACGAAACACTCACACAGGCCCAAACGAACTCAAAGCGCGAGAAGAAGAACACAACAACAAAGACACACAGGACGGAAGTGCCGCAACGCACAAGCAAAGCCCAGGAACAAGAGGGGACCTGGAAGCACCAAAAGCAGGAGAAAGCCACACTCAAACGCCAGCCTCTTTCGCGAATCAGCACAAGGTCAGCCACAGCACGCTACTCTCCCTCTTTGCGTCGCTCTCCGCGCACGCGTGACAAGAAACAGGGCACAGAACGGCAGATCTTTCGAATGGGGAAAAGCAAACAAAGAAGACAGTCAGACAAAAGAAACTCAGGCACGCAACGCCGAAAGGAAAGAAACACAGCAAAGGTCACAACTCGCAGTCAACATCGAGACATCGCTGCTTTGAAACGAAAAGATAGAAAGGCAAAAGCAAGTTAGACGCAAAAAGTAAAAGAAACATGAAGCAAGGCGAAGCCGCATACAAACCACGCGAAAAGACACAAACACGATGAAAGAAACAACAGGTCGGATTATAAGCTCAAAACATGCTTTGCCGAAATAAAAAAAAGGAAAAAATCGAAAAGAGATAAGACAACACAAAACAAACAGTACAGAAAGTGAGAACGAAAAAGAAAAAACAACAAGTAAAAGAATAAAAGAAACAGGAAAAACTACTGGTAAAAAATCGAACCTAACCTAACAAAAAAAGGAACAGGAAAAAACAGGCACAAAAAAAAAACAGAGAAAAACAGCTTCTTCTTCAAAGTGAAAAAAATAGAAAACACTAAAAAAAGACCGAAAATGGAAGATGAAATATTCAGGATAAATACAGAGAAAGAAAAGAAAAAAAAAATAAAAAACAAAAGGTCACCGAAAACGAGACAAGGCCAATTTATTTGTTTTCATTCAACTCCGATTAATTTAATTCGACTGGTTTTTAAAAATGCGTCAATTTAAAAAACAGTTGAGCGGAGAAGAATGTTTTCTTTTGGGTTCTGAGTTATTTCCTCACAAATGGGTTTGTTTCTAAAAGTTCAACTCGCCTCGCCTCGTGTTGCACAAAAGTCGATTTCAAAAAACACGTCTCGCTTGTTCTTGCCGTTCTTGCTGGCACGCGCAGCTAGCCGTCATTGTATGCCGCGATTCCTCCGGTCATTCATCCCTTTTCTTTTTTTTTCGCTTCAACAAAATCGAGTCTCACTATGCATCTCTGTCAACCTGCTTCGCTGTCCCGCCCATGAGCGAGGCCACCAATAAGACAAAACTCCGACGACTAAACTGCAATCAAGCGCCGATATTCCCGCATATTGGAAAAAAAGCAACTGCTAAAAAAAGTGCTTGAATCCAGCTGGTCTTGTTAGGTCCGTCTAGATAGCGCCAGCACCCTTCACCAGAAAACGTGCTACCATGGGCCGCTTACCGTTGCTGCGAGCCAAGTGCCCAGAGCGCAACGCAAAGCCAACAGCACTCGGAAGTAAGCCAACATGTCCTCTCGTACCCCCTCGCTTTCCTAACTTCCGCTCTTTTCAGTGTGTTCTTAGCGCCCGGCTGCCACGTCTTGCGGACAAAACGTTTTTTTCCCTCGCCCACGTGACCACACGTCTCTTCTGCTCTGTGCGTCGAATGCAGCTCCTCTGCTACAAGCGTTTCGCACTCACCACGCACAGAACCCGAACAGCTTTGCCGCACGCCTGGCTCATAGCGCTCTGCTTTATTTCCCGCTCAACCCTTCCTCTGACTCCCCGCTGTGTCGTGCTTGCCGCGCGTCGACGGCTAACAGAGCAACAACTTCCCTCATACAACCACCTGCCCCGTGCCGTTACCGGCGCTCCCCCTTCACACATGCAGCCCAAAGCTCACACCTCCGCATGTTTCTGCACTGGCCTCCCCCTGTGCCTCGGTTTCCTGCACCAAAGGTCGTCTTTTCTCCAAATGCAGTGTTGGTGCGCGATTCAAACCCGGCACATCGCACGGCCAACAATCCAACAAAATTACCGCAAGCAATTGTCTTCCCCCTCCCCAACAAAAAATGCCTTCTCAGCCTGCCTCTTTTCTTCCTGCCTGTCACAGTCTCCGCACAAAACAAAATGCCCGCTCAAGTTCCCTGTACTGCTTTGCTTGCGGCCTTCGTAGTAAGCAGTCCTCACGCATCGTCCTCAACACCACGCCCGTCTAATCTCGTTGCACAGTCCCGCGTCAAAAACGCCCACACCCCTATCCCTCACAAAACCATTCCAGACTGCCGTGCTTCTCCGCGCCTTCTTTGACAATTGTTGAGCGACGTCATTCCTTAGCTCCTCTCTCGCGCGCGATTGCAAGGGCCCGGGCGTCCCGCGTTTCACCGCGTGTGTTCCTGTCCGCTTCTTCGTGCCACCAAAAAATACCGCACAAAACCTGTGCCACCAATGCTCGCAAGCAAGCACAACTCTCACCGCTTCGGCTTCTTGCCTGCTTCCCTTTTTCCCGTCCAGCCTGCTACCTTCCTTGGCTTTCTTCATGCCTCTCTACCCTTTTCCGTCATCGTGGTACCCTTCCTGGTATCTTTTTGTCTGTTGGTTGTCTGTTCTCGCTTTGTCGCTTCGAGCCCTTTCCTTTTTGCTGCCCTTGTGCCCTCGGCCCCGCTCCATCAAATCTAACGGCGACCTCTCCTACGCAGTCCTTCCCCCAAGTACAAAAAAAAACTTAACCCTGCGTCTACGCCCTCTGTGCCTTCTGCCTTTTCCTTTTCGACCATACGCTGCGATGTCCTTCATTAAATGAGCGCGCCTGTTCGATTTCTTTCCGCCCTCCGCCCCCTTTCCCCTACGCTCTCCTGCTGGTTCCTCTACCTTCCTCTGCTTTCCTCTGCCCCCCCTCTTCTCTTTTCGGCAAGTTCGCTTCCTGCTCTCTTCTCCGGCTGTTCCTACCTCTTGTCCTTGTCTCTCGACTGCTGTTGTTCCTTATCTCCTTTGTTCTTCCCCTTCTTCGCGTTCCTTCGGCTCACCGTGTCCCGCTCTACTCCCGTCCCCTGCGCTTCCACGTGCCTGTCACGTCTTGTATCCTGTGGCTCTCGCTCCCGTTTTTCTTGCTGGCCCACACTTCCTCTTCCCCGCGCAAAGCCGAATACACATAACTGTGTCTCTGTCCCCGACATCGACAACCAAGAATCTTCGCTTTTTTGCCCCTGTCCTGCTGTGCACTGCTTTTCCCTTGCTGTCCTTCCACGCTTCCTCCCCATGTTTCTCTTCAACTCTTTCGCTTGCCGTTGGTGTTACGCGGAAAAATGCGCCCTCGCAAATGCGGCTCGCAGTCGACACCTTTCCTTTCCGGTTTTTCACGCCTTCAAGGTGCGCATGTCGCGCGTTGGTGTTCCTTCCAGCCGTGTTTCCCACTCCCGTCTTGCGCCTACTGTCCGTTCCTCTTCGCGTTCCTGGTGGCCTTCAGGCCCCCGCCCTTGTGCGGTTCTTTGCGTCCCCGGTTGTCCCTTTTCCTTGATCCGGTCGCCTTATTGACCGTTCCCGGTCTGCTTGCCCCTTGCTTTCGCTCAATGTAGGGTTCCTCCGCCCATTCATCTCTGACCTGTCAGTTCGTCCTCTTCCCTGCTATGCTCTACGTCCGTCTCTTGTGTTCGTCCCCCTCCTACTCCATTCTGTTGCGATCCCCGCACTCCACGCGTGCGCATCTCCCGACCTCACGCCGAGGAAATGGCCGACCACTTTGGTGGGCCTTGTTCCTGTCCTGTCCCTTGTTCTTTTCACTGCGTGCTCGGCGTTGCGCCGTTCTGTCGTTGTCGCCATGTGTCCTCAAGCCCTCATCCTGCGCGTTTGCGCGACCACGTCGTCCAAACAGAGTTCTCTCTGCGTCCGCGCCTCTGCCTTGCTTGTCCTCCTCCACCGCGCTCGCTTCCCCGTTGGTTCTTCCCCGGGCCGCGCTTACTGCGCGCCTCGCTTTGGTGTCCTTTCGGCAGGTCCCGGCTGCCTGGCGTTTCTTTGTTCATGCGCGTGCTTTTCGCGACCAGGGCGCCTTGCGTTTCTAGCTCTTTTCGTCCTCTTCCTGGTCTCCCCACCGCAGATCGCGCCCTCCTCGTTCCTGTCCTTCCCTCGACGTGCGGCGACCCGAGCTTCTCGCGACGTCCCGTCTCGGCGGCCGTCGCCTTTCACCGTTGCTGGCGGTCCTCTGTCCCTCTCTTTTACCCCCGCTGAAAAGCGCGCGTCGCGGGAGTTCACTCGCAGGCGCGCCGTGCGTCTCGGCGTGCCTTCGCCTGGTCCCGAGCTGCGGCCGTCCGCTGGCAAAGAGGCGGTCTGCGTCGCACAGCTGGCCGCCTGCCGCGGCGCGGCTGAGTGCGCTTTCCTCGCGCGAGCAGCGCCGAACACGGCAACAGAGCGCGCGCGAGCTCGCCAAGCGTCCCGTTTCGGCGCTAATGGCGGACTCGCGGGCAAAGAAAGATTTGTGCGAGGAATGTCCGAATCGCTCGTCAGCAGTGCAATGTTGGGCACGTCGAGCGCGCCAGGCGAAGTGCGAGCGGCAAGGTGAAGCATGGGCTGCAGAGCGCCTCCGGCGTGCGCCACGGACCACCTTCACAAGACGCAGCCCGACAGACAAGGGCGCGACGGCGCTTACCGGTAGCGTTGCCGCTTTCCGGTCGCCCGCGTCGTGCCCCGCCTGAAGACCGCAGTAGGGCGGCCGGTGGCTTTGTTTGTTCGTAGGTCGCTGGCCGACTTGGCCGACTCGGGCGGACAGGCGTAGGAACGGACGCACGCAGAGCATCAACGCACAGAGGTCCTGGAGGACCGACGCGCCTCCCACGCAGGTAGAAGGGCGGAACCGCACAGCGGATCGGGGGCCCACAGGCACAAAAAGGGCTCGCACGCGCGCGTCTGCAAGCTTCGCGGCGGAGGACAGCAGCGCGCTACGACCGCGGCAGATAAGATGCCAGGAATACAGGAAGGGAAACAACGCGAAGCGACGGCACGACGAAAAGACGGTGGATTACAACAGCGCGTCGAGTGCGCGGCCCAGGCAGGCAAGACAGGAGCGAGGCACGAAACGACAAAACACGAACGACAGCGAGGCGCACACAGCCCGAAAGGGTTGAAGGGGAGCGAGGCGAGAAACAGAGGCCATGAGCCATCAAGAGAAGAGAAGGCACGCAGCCAGGAGAGAGCACGGAGCGAGCAAGCTCGCACTTTTTGTGCCCAGCCTTGGCCGAAGGAACGACAGCGAGGAAGAACAACAGAGTGCGGGGCTGTCCGTTTGAGCGCCGAAGGGAAGATGGAGAACACGAAACGCCGAACGCCGGACAGCCGAAAGATACAGGAAGCGAAACTTGCAGGGTGTGTGGCGCGCTTGGCCGCAAGAACAGGGCATTGCACGACCGAAAGCCGACAAGAAAAAACCGAAAAGGCGTTAGCAGCGAGGCGTAACAACATGCGCGTCTGAGACGAGTGACGAGGAAGCGGAAAACTTCGCGCTGGCAGAAGAGGCGTGGCTCGCAGTGCCAACGATGCGGCAGCGTTTTGCACGAAAGGAAAGCGGATCGGCGATGGATGAATGAAGTGTGCTTTGCGCAACGCAGTCCGAGGGGTAAGAAGAGGTGGAAATGCGAAGGCGGAAAACAAAGACAGAAGAACAAAGTCGATCACAGCTTTTTACGCACTAACGAGAACGAAGGCAAAAATGCAAAAAACACAGGAAGAGTTGCCGCAGAATTATTCTCAAGTTGGGCTGCGGACAAAATTTTACGACGAAACGCCCTAAACACGACAGAGAATGGGACGAAGCAACAGCAAAGTCGACACGGAAACGCAGGAACTAACACAGACAGCGGGCGAGGCCCGAGTTAAAAGCCGAAAAAAGACGGCAGAAAAGGAAAACAACAAAACATAAGAAGACAACAGACGAAAACGAAGAAAAAAAAGAACGCAAAAACAACGCGTTTTTTGACTGAAGGCAAAAGAGATAAAAAAGAAAAAAAAAAAATTTTTCTCTTTTTGATGATGTTTTTTTTCTGTTTTTTTATTTTTGTGTTTTTTTGACATAGTTGACTGTAATTTTAATTTTGTTTAGCTGATAAAAGTTTTTTGCTCTAAGCTTTGACTTTTTTTAACTTTTTTTTTTACTAGTATTATTTTAATTCGCAATTTTTGCGAAAAATAAAAAGCAAAAAAGAGCCTGAATTTTTAGCAAAGCGAAAAAAGAATTTTTCTAAAAAAAAAAATTTTTACAGCAAGGGTAGAAGCAGAAACAAAAGCAGGAGACAAAAAAGCAAATGGAGCCTTTTTTCGCAGAAATAACCACAGAGGACAGATAAGCTTTAAAGCGAAGAGCAAAACGCAAAGTAAAACAACGCAAAAAAACGAAAAACTGCGAAAAAAACATTTTACAAGAGAAATCTAGGAAACAAAAAAAGAAAAAAAAAGGAGTAACACAAAGCATTAGAATAATTTAAGCCCTTTTAAGAAACAAACGAAAATAGAAAACAGGAAAAAAAAACGGACGAACCCAGCGACAACCGCGACAGAGTTTGAACAACATGAAACCAATTGAGGGAGAAAAAGGACGGAACAACTTCGTTGAGGCAGAAATGAACAGAAAGAAACAAAAAAAAAGGTTTTAACAGGAAAAAGTGGAGAAGTAAAAACTTAGCGTTTGATGCCAAAAACCATTGAGGAAGCAAACTCGAAAAAGAAAAATTAAATTAAAAAGATTGGAATAAAGCGCAGAGATACGCACAACAAAAAAAAAAAGAAGGCAAACAACAAAGTAAAGTGAAAAAAACAACCAGACAAAAGTCATCCACAAAAATAACAGACAAAAAAGGAAAAGAATACTGCATAATCATTGTAGCGAAGCAAAAGAGGCAAAAAACAAAAACTAAAAATAAAAATGCAAATAAAAAATATAAAATATAAAAAATCATCTCAAAACGAAAAAAACGAGATAGAAGCAGTCACGGCAATGTGAAAAAAACCATGCTTTCCTTACAGCTTTCCAGCACCGCGCTTCCAATTATTTTAAAGAAACAAAAACATACAAAACAAAACTAAGGAAAACGAACGTTCTGCTCTTCATTTCGCAACAACTTCTTTCTAAAGATTTTCAGCTCAAACAAACAGTTGCCTAACAAAAATAAATTCTTTCAACAAAAATATTTTTCTCATTCAGATCGGATGCGCTCGCAGTAGATTTCCACTCCTTTTTAGTGCCACAATGTTGCACTTGCAAAGCGTCAGCTTTAACGACGTCATTACTAGACGCAGCATTGCCGTTACATATCGCTAACTATTTTATTAAAAATCCCCATTGAAAAATATTTTAAAAACTAAACTTAGGGTCGTCGTCCCTCCAATTTCGCTTTCCAAAAAACAACAGCTAAATCAAAAATATTTTCTCTTCCTTTTTTCTCTTTTTCGCCTCCTTTGCGTCACTTTTGTCACGGCTGGTCTCCATCATCGAAAAACGTGCAGGCATAGGTTGCCTGAGGCGATGCGTTTCTCTTCAGCGCGCGCCGCGCAGCAACAAAAATCCTAGGCAAAATTAACACACGCTTTATGACCGAATAATGTTGCATGCCTGTGGTTTGTCCCTTGTAGTTGTCTTGTGTTCGCTTCGTCCCTTTTGCCTGTCGACCTTATCTTGGAAATCACTTTCCTCTCGGTGTTGCGCTTTTTTGTCAGTTGCCCTTTGGCCTTTAGCTGAAACCTCAGTTCCACGTTGATGTTATTTCCCTATCCGCTGATGTTTTGCTTGTTTCCTTTCTGTGCCGTTCGCCTCGACGCTGCACAATATTCACTCCGTACAGTTGGTCAAATGCTGCCAACTTCTGCTTTGTCTCTACGACAACCCCAGTGTTTGCCAAGCAAGCATAAAAAAGCGGCGCACAAAAAACGTTCTCACCCGCGGCACCGTCCGGCCGCCCTGCCCCAACGCCTTCCTCGCTTCATTCACAAAAGCCCAACTGGTACCTTCTGCCCCTGTGCTTTTGAGTGCCAGCTGTTTATCTGCTTCTCCTTCTGCTCCCCTGCTCGCTTTTCGCCATCTAGTGCCTGACGCTCCCTGACGCGAACCACAAAAACCACGTGCCACTTTTAATCCGCCGCAAGAAGACCAGCTCGCGTTCCCAAGATGCCATTTCTTTACGTTGGCTGCCCAAAAAAAAACCGATGTCCTGCGTGCCATCCTCTCCCTCCCCGCCCTTCCTTCTAAGCCAACACGTCCCGTTTACTCGTTCATCTTCTGCTTCTCCGCCATTCGCATTTTCTCCTAGTCCCCAAAAATTGCTTTCCGCCTTTGCGTCGTGCGTTCCTCCTCCGCGCCTGCCTATCGTTCCACGATTCGTTCCCAACCCACGACAAACTAAAGCGTTACTTCCGTTGTTACTCTCTCCCTCGTTCCCTGGTCGCGTCCCTTTCCCCCCTCGCCTTTCCCCCACCTTACGTAAACACCTGAATAAAACCTTTCCCGGCAATGGACAAGCACAAAGCAAACGCTGAGTTCCACCCAGTTTTTTCTCGCGTTGTCCACCTCCCCGAACCCCAAGTTGTTTCCCCTTCCCGGCGTTGCTGCGCGTTCCTGCGCCTCGCCGGCCACTAGCTTGTAGTGCGCTCTGTCTCCCGCATGCACTCTTTCGCTTCGCGCTGCGCAGCCAAGTCCCCACGCTTCTTTCCTCCTTCCCTCCCGCTGAGGCCGCCTTACCGAACTCCTTCCATCTCCTCCAAAAAAGCCAAGCTGCGTGTCCTCACCTCCTCCGGGCCATTTGCCCTTTGGTGTCGCCTGATCTGCTGTCCCGCTTTTCGCCTCTTCAGCTTGTTCCTTTTCCTATCGGTCCCAATTCCTCTCTCCCTCCTCCCCTGTTCTGCTCATTCCCAGCTCCCGCGTATTTCGTCCACCTAGAGTCGCCTCACCTTTCTTCCTTACCCTTCCTTTTGCTCCCAACAGCCCAGCCACGTCGCTTCTCTACTCTTCCATTCCTTTACTGTTTGCGCTCGCTGCGCGTCCATGCTTAAAAGCCACTGTCCGCAGCACCTCGTGCCGCGTTCCCGCATTCCAACCCCGAGTGTCCGTCCACCTCGTCGCAAAGTCCTGACGACTTCCTCGTGCCTCGGTTTCCGCGCCCTCACTCTTTCCTGACCTCCTCTCCTGCTTCTTGCTTTATCGCCCCTCGCTGACCACGGTCCGCATTTTACGCCAAAAGCGTCTCCAATTTGTCCACTGTGGCATGCAACCCCACTCACACCCCCTTTCTCACAGCGCCTGTGTCTCTCGGTGTTTTCCTCTGCCCAACGTTCCTTGCTCTCCCCTACCTCCCCCGTGTTTGTCTCCCGCTGCATCGTGTGCCATCCCCCATTGATCTCAACCCCCCTGTTCCCACCACTCTGTTGCATCGTCGGCACTTTTTCTCTGACCATCGCTTCATCGTCCGCCTCCTGCCCCTGTTCGCGGGTGTCGCGTGCGCTCGTAAATCGTCCTCTTTTTCCTCCCGTTTCGAATCGTTTTCCCTTTCCTTGTTCCGCCGCCTTCTGCGCGGTGTCTCTACGCATGCTTCCCGTTTCTTGCCCTGGAAACACAAAATCTCTCTTGTGACGCTCCGTTGCTCTTCGACGCTCCCCACCCATGTCACCCTTGGTCCCTCGGCACTTCCCGCAAGTCCTCAGCCCCATTTTTTGCCCTGTCGAACTTCAAGCCTTTGCTCGCGGAAATGGACTGTTCTTCCTGTGTCTATGGGAATCCCTTCCCCTCGCTTAACCGTGCCCTACCCGTCAAAATGCGCAAGCCGTTCGTCCCGTCGTCCCAAGCGTCGTTCGGCCCCCCACTCGACGCTGCCTTCGATGGTCCAGCACGTACGCGCGTCACACACATTTTCTCATGTCGCCGCCTCCGTCCCGTGTTGTGCTGCCTCCCACAGTCGCTTCTTCCTCTGTGTCCGAACAGCGGTTGTTAAACCTCTGTTCCTCCTCCTCGTCCTCCTGACCACTTCCCCTTCGGCCGCGCTCGTTCTTTGTGTCTCGCCCTGTCGGAGTTCACCTCACTCAAACCACCAATGCAGTATCACGCTGCTTCTTTACAACCCGCGCCGCTTACTGTTTCGCTGAGCACGTCTTTCCCCTCTTCCCCACCTTCCCTCGCGACCCGCGCACCGTGTCTCTCGTCCCCCCTTTTTTTCTTGGCACCCCGATCCCCCGCTCCCGCTGCGTGCCCTCTTTCCTCCCAGGGCTCCATTTCCAGCGCACTTCCCGATGCTTCCGACTTCCTTTCGCTGCCACAGCCCCCCGGTCCCGTGCTCCAATCCCCCTTCCGCCAGGCGCTCCCCTCATCAACAACGAGACGCCATCGCTCTTCTTTCCATCTCATCTGGGCCCACCTTCCACTCGCCGCACACCCTTCGCAACGCAAAACACGTGCCCGGTTCGTTGTTTTGTGCTGCCTTACCCTATCTGTCCCTGCCACGTTCTTCGATAGTGTTCACACTTCGCCCTCGTTCCGTTTCGCTTCTCGCTCTTCCCCGCTCTTACAGCATGTTAATTTCCTTAAAAGGCTCCTTGGCTGTCCCGTTCGATAAGCTTCCCTCTTTGTCCCCTCCGTGCGGCCACGTACCAAATTTCCTGCTGTTCGCTTTCTTCTTCTCCCATCATGCCGCGTCACCTCTTTTAAGGTTCTCCTGTTCTGTCCGCGTGTTCGATGCGGGCCGCGCGAAGGGCGCAGTTCTCCTTTGCGTCCGCTTGTCCTTTCTCTGCGTTAACAAAGATTCCCACTCGCATCTAGAGCCTGTTTTCCCTTGGCATGTTTCACGCCGTGCTGCCAGTGCGCGCCCGGGCCGACTGCGTCAGAATCGCGCCTGCATCAGTCCATTTGCACGCCACGCGGTTTTCTCTCGTGCCTTCGCGCAGTGTGTCCTTCCATGCCCCAATGCGCCGCGCTTGTGCCTCGCCTTGCTTGCCCCCTACCTTGTTGCCCGAGTGCACTTGTTTACCTGGTCCCCCGCCCCCCGCGTCTGTCGTCGTTTCGATGCGTGCCATTGCGCCGCGCTTCTGCTCGCGCCTTCCTCCTTCCCTGCGCTGTTCACCCGCTGCTTCTGTTCCTGTCTCAACCGCATTCGACGCCCCGGTCACACCCCACCGGCAAGCCTTGCGCTCCTCCGCCGCATGCCGTTGCACCTTGTTCCGCTTTTGCTCGGCCCTGCTTCCCTGCTTTTTTGTATGTCGGACCACGGCGCTGGCAGCACGGCCTTTTCCCTTTTTCCACGCCGCTGTAACAATTCGAATCGCCGAGGCCGCTTTCCGTCACTGACCACCGATTTGTCTGGGTGCGCCCGTGCGATTACTCGACCTGCAGCCACGCGGACCACCCGGCACAGCTCCTGCCGTTCCCTTGGCTCCCCATGCCCAAGGCGCCTCGCGCGACTGACCGCGAACCTCTCCTGCAGCAGCCGCCGTTTCCTTGCTGTCCAAGCAGAGGCTTTGCCCGACCACACTCGGGCGACGTTTCCTACATGGTGCCGCCGGACGTGGCAGTAACAGAGGCGCGCGCGAAGCACTGCCCACTGCTTGCATCGGTCCTGGTGTGTGCCTGACGGATTCGCGCCGGTGTCCGCCACTGGCCCCGCTGCCCTGCACGTCGCGTCTTTGGCGGCGAGCGACGGCTGACGCGCAGGCGAAGCGACTGCCGTGCTTTGTTTCCCAGTCGTGCGACGACAGCTCTTGGCACCGGCTCGTGCTCACACCTCCCCGTTCTCCGCGTGAGCGTTTGCACGCCCCCGTGTTGCGGTGCAGCGTGGACTGCGTCGGACCCGAAACAAGCGACAGGGGAGGAACAGCCGCGGGGATGGGAGGGCACGCGAACGAGGTCGAGAGGGAGGAGACGCCCGCCTGACGCTACGCGGCAGCGGTGAGGAAGGAGGCCGTGCGCGCGTCTGCCATGGCCGCGCACGACTGCCCGAAGCGCGCGGCTCGCCGTGCACCACAGGCTGCGCGTTGGTCGAGGTCAGCGGCACCGATCTCGCGTTGCAGCCTTCGCCTTGCGTCATGGACCGTGAAGAAGTGCGACATTTTCCGCCCTTCACGCGCGCGCCTCGGCCGACGCAACGGGACGGACCAAGAGGGGCGACGCCTGACCGAGGCTCGAGTCATGTTGCGGCGAATGGTGGAAGCGAGTCGCGCGCGGACCGGCGAGCGCGGGCGAGCACCGACACCGGGGAATACGGCGCGCTTCGGCGCGGGTGGGACACAGGTGGCCGAAGGGAGGAGGACGGGAGGGGCCGGAAGCGAAGCGCAACGGCAGGCCGGTGTTTCCCTCGCACTGGCGGAGAAGCAAGGAGGAGTGGGGGCGGACTGCTCCAGCGCGCGTGTGGACAGAGGGGTAGCTTTATTCGGACGGAAGACAAGGAGGAGGGCAGCGGGGGGGTGGGATTGTTTGATTGATTTTTGTGAAAAGGGAAGTGAAGAAAATTTGCGGCCCTGCGCTGCTGTCTCAGCTTGCGCTCGCTTTGTCCTTGGTTGTTCGAAACGAGAAGGCACTCGCGGCATCAACGGACGGTCTCGCGATCGGCGTCGCAACGAAGATGTGCGACTTCGGCACCGCACTGGACGACGCGGCAGGAGAGGCGCGAGCACTGACGGCGAAGATCGCACTGCGCAGGGAACACGCCGCCAGGAACTTGGGCGCTCTGACTGCTGCGCTGGAGGCTTCGGCACAAATATTGAACAGCAGCGCAGAAGTAGAAACGCTGCGCAGACACGCGGCGGCAGCGCGCATGGCGCAGAGGGTGCGAGACGCCATGGAGGGACTGACGCAAATCATGAAGGCAACGATGACAGCAGGCGACGCCGCAAAAAAGGCCGCAGCAGGCATCAAGGAATACATGCGCGTGCTGGGCACAGTTGCAGGATCGAACAGGCAGGCAGTAACATGCCTCGACGCAGCAGCGAAACTCACACCAAGAATTGAAGCACTAAAGAGTAAATTGGGCACTGCGTGCAAACACTTTTGCGGCGACGCGGCGACACAGGGTCCACAGGGCTTCGCGGAAGTGATAAAACAGCTGACAAAACAGGGAAAGGACACAATTATCACAGGAACCTCGGGAGGGGTAGGAAGGTCTGGTTCGAAACAAACCAAGAACTTCGGTACAGAAGCAGACAACCCAAACGGCAAGTGCAACCTATTCAACATCGCAGCAGCGACCCAGGCAGTGATCGGCGCCGCGGCCACAGAAGAAGTGAAGTACGCCGACACCATCGAACTGCAATTCCACTCATCGGACGGTAAAATGACAGTCCTGGGCGCAACAGGGACACTCGCACAAAACCAAAGCATCGGCAGCATCATCAACGCACTGCAAAACGCAGCGCAAGCAACCGGGGATCAAAAGGGAGAGCACGACCTTTGCCACGTCGACCGCATCGACATTTGCAACGAAACAAACACAATCGCCAGTCACGCAAAAAAACTCATCGCGGACGCAATGAACAAGGGGGACGAAAGACTCAACCAGGCCCACAACGAACTCAAAGCACAAGAAGAAGAACACAACAACAAAGACACACAGGACGGAGCTGCCGGAACGCACAAGCAAAGCCCAGGAACGAGAAGGGACCTGGAAGCACCAAAAGCAAGAGAAAGCCACACTCGAACGCCAGCCTCTTTCGCACATCAGCACAAGCTCAGCCACAGCACGCTACTCTCCCTCTTTGCGTCGCTCTCCGCGAACGCGTGACAAGAAACAGGGCAACGAACGCCAGATCTTTCGAATGGGGACAAGCAAACAAACAAGACAGTCAGTCAAAAGAGCCTCAGGCACGCAACGACGAAAGGAAAGAAACACAGCAAAGGTCACAACTCGCACTCAACATCGCGACATCGCGTCTTTGAAACGCAAAGATAGAACAGCAAAAACAAGTTAGACGCAAAAAGTAAAAGAAAAATGAAGAAAGGCACAGCTGCATACAAAGCACGCGAGGAGACACAAACACAGTGAAAGAAACAACGAGTCAAATGGTAAGCTCAAGCCATGCTTTGCCGAAATAAAAAAAAGGAAAAAATCGAAAAGAAAGAAAAAACACAACACAAAAAAAACAGAAAGTGACAACGAAAAAGAAAAAGACAAGTAAAAGGACAAACAGAAACAGGAAAAACTACTGGTAAAAAATCGAACCTAACCTAACAAAAAAAGGAAAAGGAAAAAACAGGCACAAAAAAAAAACAGAGAAAAACAGCTTCTTCTTCAAGTGCAAAAAATAGAAAACACTAAAAAAAGACCGAAAATAAAAGATAAAATATTCAGGGAAAACACAGCGAAAGAAAAGAAAATAAAATAAAAAACAAAAGGTCAGCGTAAGAGATACAAGTCCGATTTATTTGTTTTCATTCGCCGCAAATTAATTTAACTCAACTGGTTTTTAAAATGCGTCAATTTAAAAAACAGTTGAGCGAAGAAGAATGTTTTCTTTTGGCTTCTGAGTTATTTCCTCACAAATGGGTTTGTTTCTAAAAGTTCAACTCGCCTCGCCTCGTGTTGCACAAAAGTCAATTTCAAAAAACACGTCTCGCTTTCGCTTGCCGTTCTTGCCGGCACGCGCAGCTAGCCGTCATTGTCTGCCGCACTTCCTCCAGTCATTCATCCCTTTGCTTTTTTTTTCGGTTCAACAACATCGAGGTTCACTACGCATCTCTGTCAACCGTCTTCTGTGGTTCGCCCATAAGAGAGGCCATCAATAAAACAAAACTCCGACAACTAAACTGCAATCAAGCGCCGTTATTCCCGCATATTGGAAAAAAAGCAACTGCTAAAAAAAGTGCTTGAATCCAGCTGTCTTGTTAGGTCCGTCTCGATGGCGCCAGCACCCTTCACCAGAAAACGTGCTACCATGGGCCGCTTACCGTTAATGCGCGCCAAGTGCCCAGAGCTCAACGCAAACCCAACAGCAGTCGGAAGTAAGCCAACATCCCCTCTCGCACCCCTGCGCTTTCCCAACGTCCGCTCTTTCAGTGTGTTCTTATCGCCCGGCTGCCACCTCTTGCGAACTAAACGTTTTTTTCCCTCGCCCACGTGACCATGCTGCTCCGTTGCTCTTCGCGTCGAATGCAGCTCCTCGTCGACAAGCGTTTCGCACTCACCACGCATCGTACTCGAACAGCTTTCGCATTGTTGGCTCATAGCGCTCTTTTTTATTTACCGCTCAATCCCTCCTCTGACTCCCCGCTGTGTCGTGCTTGCCGCTCGTCGACGGCTAACAACGCAACAACATCTCTCCTACAACCACCGGACGAATGCTTCTACTGCGTCTTCCCCTTCACACATGCATCCCAAAGCTCACATCTCCGCAGTCTTGTTCCCTGCTCTGTGTTCCCCCTGTGCCTCGGTTTCCTGCCATTCAAGGTCGTCGTTTCTCCAAATGCAGTGTTGGTGCGCAATTCACCCCCGGCACACCGCACGGCCAACAGTCCAACAAAATTACCGCAAGCAACTGTCTTCCCCCTCCCCAACCAAAAATGCCTTCTCAGCCTGCCTCTTTCCTCCTTCCTGTCACAGTCGGTGTACAAAACAAAATGCCCTGTCAAGTGTTCTGTACTGCTTTGCTTGCAGCCTTCGTAGTAATTAGTCCTCACGCATCCTCCTTAACACCACGCCCCTCTAATTTCGTTGCACAGTCCCGCGTCAAAAACTCTCACACCCCTTTTCCTCACAAAACCATTCCAGACCGCCGCGCTTCTCCGCGCCTTCTCTGACAATTGTTGAGCGACGTCAGGCCTTAGCTCCTCTCTCTCGCGCGAATGCAAGTGTTTGTGCGTCCCGCTGCTCACCGCGCGTCTCCCTGTTCCTTTTCGTCGTGCTGCCAAAAAATACCGTACAAAACCTGTGCCACCAATGCTCGCAATCAAGCACCACTCTCACCGCTTCGGCTTCTTCCCTGCTTCCCTTCTTCGGATCCCTGTTGCTACCTGTCTTGGTTTTTTTCATGCTTCTCTACCCTTTCCCGTCATCGTGGTATCCTTCCTGGTACCCTGTCGTCTGTGTCCTTTGTGTTTCTGCTTTCTCGCCGCGACTCCTTTCCTTGCTGCTGCTCTCGTGTCCCTTGCCCTCACCATCAAGTCTAACGGCGACAGCTCCTACGCACTCCTTCCCCCAAGTACACAAAAAAACCTAACCCTGCGGCGTGCCTTCTGTTCCTTCTTGTTTGTCCTTTTCGACCATGCGCTGCGATGTCCCTTATCAAACGACCGCTGTTGCTCGTTGCCTTTCTGCCTCCCTTGCCCTTTCTTCTTCGTAGCCCCTCTGCCTTCCTTCGCTTTCCTCTGCTTCCCTCTTCTCTTTTCGGCAAGTACGCTTCTCGCCCCCTTCTTCGGCTCTTCCTACTTCTTGTCCTTTTCTCTCGACGCGTGTTGTTCCTTATTTCCTTCGTTCTGCCCCTTCGTCGCTGTCTGTCGGTCCACCGTTTCTTTTTCTACTCCGAATCCCTGCTGTCTCCACGTGCCTAGCAGCTCTTCCTTCCTCTGGCTCTTTTTCCCTTGTCTTTGTCGGCCCCCACTCCCTCTTCCCCGCGCAAAGCCGAATACACATAACCGTGTTCCTGTCCCCGACTTCGCGCACCAAGAATCATCGTTTTGCCTCCCCCTTCCCCCTGTTCACGGCGTGTTCCTTTCTGCTCGTCCACTCCTCTCGTCCAGCGCTCTTTTCAACGTGTCTGCTCGGTCCTGGTTTTACTTGGAAAAATGCTCTCTCGCAATTGCGGCACCCATGCGACACCCTCTCCTTTCCGGTTTTTCACTCTGTCAAGGTGCGTATGGCCGCTGCTGCATTCGCTCTCGCCGCGATTCCCACCTCCGTCTTGCGCCTATTCTCTGTGCCCCTGCGCGGCTCTGGTGGCCTCCAGGCCCCCCACCTCGTGTGGTCCTTTGCAACCCCCGTTGTCCCTTTGTTTCGATCCGGTCGCCAACGCTTCCGTTCCCAGGCTGCTTTCCCGCTGCTTGCGCTCAATGTAGGTTTCCTCCTCTCATGTGCCTCTGACCTGTCAGTCCGTTCGTTTTCCTTCCACGTCCTTCGTCTCTTCCATGTGTTCTTCCTAATCCCACTCCACGCCGCCGCTCTACCCGCACTCCACGCCTGCGAGTCTTGCGACCCTACGCCTCGGAAATGTGCGACCACTTCGCCGGGCCTTGTGCCTGTCTTGTCCTCTCTCCTTTTCACTGCGTTGTCGTGTCTGCGCTGTTCTTTCCTTGTCTCCATGGCTCCTCACGTCCCCCGCCGTCGCGTCCGGTTGACCTCGTCCTCCAAACACCTTTGTCTCTGCGTCCAAGTCCTTGTCTTGCTTTGTCTCCTCCACCGCGTGCGGCTCCCTGTTGGTTCTTCCTCGGGCCCCGCGTACTTCTCTGCCCCTTTGGGTGTCCTTCCGGCAGGTCCCGGCCGCCTGGCGTCTTTTGTTCATGCGCCTTCTCTTCGCGGCCAGGGCGTGTTGCGTTTCAGTTTCTTTTCGTCCTTTATCTGGTCCCCCCCCCGCACGTCGCGCCCTCCTCGGCCCTGTTCGTTCCTCGTCCTGCTCTGTCCCGGCCTTTTCGCGACGTCCCGTCTCGGCGGCCCTCCCTCCCTTATGTTCTTGTCGCGGCTCCTGCCCTCGCTTTTTCTTCCTCGTCAAAGCTCGCGTCCCGGGAGTTCACTCGCAGGCTCTACGTCGTTTTCTCCGTTCCTCTGCCTTTGCCCTTTCTGCGGCCGGTCGCCTGGCAAAATTCTGGTCTTCGTCGTACAGCTGGTCGCCTGGCCCGGCGCGTGTGAGTGCGCATTCCTCCTCGACCACTGCCGTTTACCTCAACAGATCGCCCGCCTCGTCGCCAATTTCCCCTTTTCGTGTGCCCTCTCGGACTTTTTGGCAAAGAAAGAGCTGTGCGAGGTAATGCCGAACCTCCCTCAGCATTGCTCTGTTGGCCATGTCGAGCGCTCCAGGCGCACTTCGCGCGTTGCGGGGCCTGTTGGGCTGCAGGCCACCTCCGGCGTGATCCAAGGGCCCCCTTCACAACCCGCAGCCCAACAGACAAGGTCTCGCCGCCTGTTCGCGTTAGCGTTCTGCCTGCCCGCCCGTTCCTCTGGTGCCCCAACTGCAGAGCGTAGTAGAGCGGCCTTCGTCTGGCTTGTCTCGTAGTGCTGCTTCCGTCTTGCCCGATTCGGGCGGAGCGTCGTAGGTCCGGACGCACGCTTCGCATCAACGCAGCGGGGTCCTCGGAGGAGCGACGCTCCTCCCACGCCGTTAGAAAGGCGCTACCGCACATTGAAGCGGGTGTCCAACGGCGCAAAAAGGTGTCGCACGCGCAAGTCCGCAGACTTCGCGGCGGAGGACAGAAGCATCCTGCTAGAGCGGCAGATAAGATGCCAGGAATACAGGAAGGAAGACAATTCGAAGCGACGGCACGACGAAAACACGATGGATTACAACATCTTTGCGAGTTCGCCGCCCGGGCAGGCAAGGACGGAGCAAGACACAAGGCGGCAAAACACGAACGACAGCGAGGCGCACACAGCCCGAGGGTTGAAGGGGAGCGAGGCGCGAAACAGAAGCCGTGAGCCATCAAGAGAAGAGGCGGCACGCAGCCAGGAGAACGCGCGGACCGAGCAAGCGCGCACTTTTTGTGCCCAGCCTTGGCCGAAGGAACGACAGCGAGGAAGAACAACAGAGTGCGGGCGCGTTCGTGCGACTGCCGAAGCGAAGCTTCAGGACACGAAACGCACAACGTCGGACCGCCGAAAAATACAGGCAGCGAAACTTGGCGGGTGTCTGGCGCGCTTGGTCGCAAGAGACGGGCACAGCACGACCGAAAGCTGACAAGAAAAAGACGAAAAGGCGTTAGCAGCGAAGCGTAACAACATGCGCGTTCTGAGCCGAGTGACGAGGAATTGGAAAACTTCGCGCCGGCAGGGGAGTCGTGTTTCGCAGTGCCAACGATGCGGAAGCGTTTTGCACGAAAGGAAAGCGGGTCGGCGACGGATGAATGAAGTGTCCTTTGCGCAACGCAGTCCGAGGAGTTTGAAGAGGTGGAAGTACGAAGGCGGAAAACAAAGACAAAAGAACAAAGTCAATCACAGCTTTTTACGACCTAACGAAAACGAAGGCAAAAATGCAAAAAAGCCAGGAAGAGTTGCCGCAGAATTATTCTCAAGTTGGGCTGCGGAGCAGATTTTACGACGAAACGCCCTAAACACGACAGAAAATGGAACGAAAAAACAGCAAAATCGACACGGAAACGAAAGAACTAACAGAGACAGCGGGCGAGGCCCGAGTTAAAAGCCGAAAAAAGACGGAAGAAAAGGAAAAAAACAAAACATAAGAAGACAACAAACGAAAACGAAGAAAAAAAAGAACGCAAAAACAACGAGTTTTTTGACTGAAGGCAAAAAAAATAAAAAAGAAAGAAAAAAAATTTTTCTCTTTTTGATGAAGTTTTTTTTCTGTTTTTTTATTTTTGTGTTTTTTTGACATAATTAACTGCAATTTTAATTTTGTTTAGCTGATAAAAGTTTTTTGCTCTAAGCTTTGACTTTTTTTAACTTTATTTTTTACTAGTATTATTTTTATTCGCACTTTATGCGAAAAATAAACAGCAAAAAAGAGCCTGAATTTTTAGCAAAGCGAAAAAAAAATTTTTCTAAAAAAAAAAATTTTAACAGCAAGGGTAGAAAAAGAAACAAATGAAGGAGAAAAAAAAGCAGCTGGAACCTTTTTTCGCAGAAATAACCACAGAGGACAGATAAGCTTTAAAGCGAAGAGAAAAACGCAAAGTAAAGCAACAAAAAAAGCCGAAAAACTGCGGAAAAAACATTTTAAAAGAGAAATCTAGGCAACAAAAAAAGCAAAAAAAAGGAGTAACACAAAAAATTAGAATAAATTTAAGCCCTTTTAAGAAACAAACGAAAATAGAAAACAGGAAAAAAAAACGGACAAACCCAGCAGCAACAGCGACAGAGTTTGAACAACATGAAACCAAGGGAGAAAGAAAAAGGACGGAACAACTTCGTTGAGGCAGAAATGAACAGAAAGAAACAAAAAAAAAGGTTTTAACAGGAAAAAATGGAGAAGTAAAAACTTAGCGTTTGATGCCAAAAACCAATGGGAAGCAAACTCGAAAAAGAAAAATTAAATTAAAAAGATTGAAATAAAGCGCAGCGATACGCACAACAAAAAAAAAAAGAAGGCAAACAACAAAGTAAAGTGAAAAAAACAACCACACAAACGTCATCCACAAAAATAAAAGACAAAAAAGGAAAAGAATACTGCATAATCATTGTAACGAAGCAAAAACGGCAAAAAACAAAAACTAAAAATAAAAATAAAAATAAAAAATATAAAATATAAAAAATCATCTCAAAACGAAAAAAACGAAATAGAAGCAGTCACGGCAATGTGAAAAAAACCATGCTTTCGTTACATCTTTCCAGCACCGCGCTTCCAATTATTTTAAAGAAACAAAACCATAAAAAACAAAACTAAGGAAAACGAACGTATTGCTCTTCATTTCGCAACAACTTCTTTCTAAAGATTTTCAGCTCAAACAAACAGTTGCCTAACAAAAATAAATTCTTTCAACAAAAATATTTTTCTCATTCAGATCGGATGCGCTCGCAGTAGATTTCCACTCCTTTTTAGTGCCACAATGTTGCACTTGCAAAGCGTCAGCTTTAACGACGTCATTACTAGACGCAGCATTGCCGTTACATATCGCCAACTATTTTATTAAAAATCCCCATTGAAAAATATTTTAAAAACTAAACTTAGGGTCACCGTCCCTCCAATTTCGCTTTCCAAAAAACATCAGCTAAATCAAAAATATTTTCTCTTCCTTTTTTCTCTTTTTCGCCTCCTTTGCGTCACTTTTGTCACGGCAAGTCTCCATCATCGAAAAACGTGCAGGCATATTTTGTCTACGAAGATGCGTTTCGCTTCAGCGCGCGCCGCGCAGCAACAAAAATCCTAGGCAAAATTAACACACTCGCTATGACCACATAATGTGTCGCGCCTGTGGTTTGTCCCTTGTAGTTGACCTGTGTTCGCGCCGTCCCTTTTGCCTGTTGCCCTTAATTTGGAAATCACTTTCCCCTCGGTGTTGCGTCTTTTTGTCAGTTGCCCTTTGTCCTTTAGCTGAAACCTCAGTCCCACGTTGATGTTATTTCCCTATCCGCTGATGTTTTGCTTGTTTCCTTTCTGTGCCGTTCTTCGCGACGCTGCACAATATTCACTCTGTACAGTTGGTCAAATGTTGCCAACTTCTGCTTTGTCTCTACGACAACCTCAGTTTTCGCCAAGCAAGCATAAAAAAGCGGCGCACAAAAAACGTTCTCACTCGCGCCGCTGTCCGGCCGCCCTGCCCCAACGCCTTCCTCGCTTCATTCACAAAAGCCCACCTGCTACCTTTCGCCCCTGTGCCTTTGAGTGCCAGCTGTTTATCGCCTTCTCCTCTTGCTCCCCTGCACGCTTTTCGCCATCTAGTGCCTGACGCTCCCTGACGCGAACCACAAAAACCACGTGCCACGTTCAATCCGCCGCAAGAAGACCAGCGCGCGTTCCCAAGATTCCATTTCTTGCCGTTGGCTACCCAAAAAAAAACCGATGGCCGTCGTGCCATCCTCTCCCTCCCCGCCCTTCCTTCTAAGCCAACACGTCCCGTTTACTCGTTCATCTTCCCCTTCTCCGCCATTCGCATTTTCTTCTAGTCTCCAAAAACTGCCTTCCGCCTTTGCGTCGTGCGTTCTTCCTCCGCGCCTTCCTATCGTTCCACGATTCGTTCCCAACCCACGACAAACTAAATCGTTATCCCCGTTGTTACTCTCTCCCTCGTTCCCCTGGTCGCGTCCCTTTCTCCCCTCGCCTTTCCCCCACCTTACGTAAACACCTGAATAAAACCCTTCCCGGCAATGGACAAGCACAAAGCAAACGCTGAGTTCCACCCAGTTTTTTCTGCGCGTTGTCCACCTCCCCATCCCCCAAGCGTTTTCCCCTTCCCGGCGTTGCTGCGCGTTCCTGCGCCGCTCCGGCCACTAGCTTTTAGTGCTCTCGCTCTCCCGCATGCACTGCTGCGCTTCGCGCTGCGCAGCCAAGTCCCCACGCGTCTTTCCTCCTTCCCTCCCGCTGAGGCCGCCTTACCGAATGCCTTCCATCTCCTCCAAAAAAGCCAAGCTGCGTGTCCTCACCTCCTCCGGGCCATTTGCCCTTTGGTGTCGCCTGCTCTGCTGTCCCGCTTTTCGCCTCTTCAGCTTGTTCCTGTTCCTACTGGTCCCAATCTCTCTCTCCCTCCGCCTCTGTTCTTTCTCATGTCCTTGCTCCCGCGTATTCCGTCCACCTAGAGTCGCCTCACCTTTCTTCCTTACCCTTCCTTTGGCGCCTAACAGCCCAGCCACGTCGCTCCTCTACTCTTCCATTCCTTTACGCTTTGCGCTCGCTGCGCGTCCATGCTTAAAAGCCACTGGCCGCAGCACCTCGTGCCGCGTTCCCGCATTCCAACCCCGAGTGTCCTTCCACCTCGTCGCAAAGTCCTGACGACACCCTCGTGCCTCGGTTTCCGCGCCCTCACCTTTTCCTGACCTCCTCTCCTGCTTCTTTCTTTATCGTCCCTCGCAGACCACGCTCCGCATTTTACGCCAAAAGCGTCTCCAATTTGTCCACTGTGGCATGCAACCCCACTCACACCCCCTTTCTCACTGCGCCGCTGTCTCTCGGTGTTTTCCTCTGCCCAACGTTCCTTGCTCTTTCCTACCTCCCCCGTGTTTGTCTCCCGCTGCATCGTGTGCCATCCCCCATTGTGCTCAACCCCCCTGTTCCCACCACTCTGTTGCACTGTCGGCACTTTTTCTCTGACCATCGCTTCATCGTCCGCTTTCTGCCCCTGTTCGCGGGTGTCGCGTGCGCTCGTAAATCGTCCTCTTTTTCCTCCTGTTTCGAACCGTTTTCCCTTTCCTTGTTCCGCCGCCTTCTGCGCGGTGTCTCTACGCATGCTGCCCGGCGCTCGCCCTGGAAACACAAAATCTCCTTTGTGACGCTCCGTTGCTCTTCGAAGCTCCCCACCCATGTCACCCTAGGTCCCTCGGCACTTCCCGCAAGTCCTCAGCCTCATTTTTTGCCCTGTCGAAGTGCAAGCCTGCGCTCGCGGAAATGGACTGTTCTTCCGCTGTCTATGGGAATCCCTGCCCCTCGCTTAACCGTGCCCTGCCCGTCAGCATGCGCAAGCCGGTCGGTCCGTCGTCCCAAGCGTCGTTCGGTCCCCCACTCGACGCGGCCTTCGATGGTCCAGCACGTACGCGCGTCACACACATTTTCTCATGTTGCCGCTTCCGTCCCGTGTTGTGCTGCCTCCCACAGGCGCTTCTTCCTCTGTGTCCGAACAGCGGTTGTTAAACCTCTGTCCCTCCTACTCGTCCTCCTGACCACTTCCACTTCGCCCGCGCTCGGCCTTTGTGTCGCGGCCTGTCGGAGCCCACCTCACCCAAACCACCAATGCAGTATCACGCTGCTTGTTTACAACCCTCGCTCTCTTACTGTTTCGCTGAGCACGTCTTTCCCCTCTTCCCCACCTTCCCTCGCGACCCGCGCACCGCTTGTCTCGTCCCCCCTCTTTTTCCTGGCACCCCGATCCCCCGCTCCCGCTGCGTGCCCTCTTTCTTCCCAGGGTTCCATTTCCAGCGCACGTCCCGATGCTTCCGACTTCTTTTCGCTGCCACAGCCCCCCGGTCCCGTGCTCCAATCTCCCTTCCGCCAGGCGCTCCCCTCATCAACAACGAGACGCTATCTCTCTTCTTTCCCTGTCATCTGGGCCCACCTTCCACTCGCCGCACACCCTTCGCAACGCAAAACACGTGTCCCGGTTCGTTTTTTTGTGCGGCCTGTCCCTTTCTGTCCCTGCCACTTTTTTCGATCGTGTTCACACTTCGCCCTCCTTCCGTTTCGGTTCTCGCTCTTCCCCGCTCTTACAGCATGTTAATTTCCTTAAAAGGCTCCCTGGCTGTCCCGGCCGATAAGCTTCCCTCTTTGTCCCCTCCGTGCGGCCACGTACCAAAATTCCTGCTGTTCGCTTTCTGCTTCTCCCATCATGCCGCGTCACCTCTTTTAAGGTTCTCCTGTTCTGTGCGCGCGTTCGATGCGGGCCGCGCGAAGGGCGCAGTTCTCTGTTGTGTCCGCTCTTCCGTTCTCTGCGTTAACAGGGATTCCCACTCGCATCTAGATCCTGTTTTCCCGTGGCATGTTTCACGCCTCGCTGCCAGTGCGCTCCGCGGGCCGACTGCGTCAGAATCGCGCCTGCATCAGTCCATTTGCACGCCACGCGGTTCATCCTCGTGCCGCGTCGCAGTGTGTCCTTCCATGCCCCAATGCGCCGCGCTTGTGCCTCGCCTTGCTTGCCCCCTACCGTGTTGCACGAGTGCACTTGTTTACCTGGTCCGCCGCCCCCTGCGCCTGTCGTCGTTGCGATGCGGTCCATTGCGCCGCGCTTCTGCTCGCGCCTTCCTCCTTCCCTGCGCTGTTCACCCGCTTCTTCTGTTCCTGTCTCAACCGCATTCGACGCCCCGGTCACGCCCCACCGGCAAGCCTTGCGCGCCGCCGCCGCATGCCGTTGCACCTGCTCCCGCTTTTGCGCGGCCCTGCTTCCCTGCTTTTTTGTATGTCGGACCACGGCGCTGCCAGCACGTCCTCTTCCCTTTCTCCGCGCCGCTGTAACAATTCGCATCGCCGCAGCCGCTTTCCGTCACTGACCACCGGCTTGTCTGGGTGCGCCCGTTCGCTTACTCGACCTGCAGCCACGCGGACCACCCGGCACAGCGCCTCTCGTTCCCTTGGCTCCCCATGCCCAAGGCGCCTCGCGCGACTGACCGCGAACCTCTCCTGCAGCAGCCGCCGTTTCCTTGCTGTCCAAGCAGAGGCTTTGCCCGACCACACTCGGGCGACGTTTCCTACAGCGTGCCGCCGGACGTGGCAGTAACAGAGGCGCGCGCGTCGCACTGCCCACTGCTTGCATCGGTCCTGGTGTGTGCCTGACGGATTCGCGCCGGTGTCCGCCACTGGCCCCGCTGCCCTGCACGTCGCGTCTTTGGCGGCGAGCGCCGGCTGACGTGCAGGCGAAGCGACTGCCGTGCTTTGTTTCCCAGTCGTGCGACGCCAGCTCTTGGCACAGGCTCGTGGTCACACCTCCCCGTCTGCCGCGTGGGCGTTTGCACGCCCCCGTGTTGCGGAGCAGCGTGGACTGCGTCGGACCCGAAACAAGCGACAGGGGAGGAACAGCCGCGGGGATGGGAGGGCGCGCGGCCGAGGTCGAGAGGGAGGAGACGCCCGCCTGACGCTGCGCGGCAGCGGTGAGGAAGGAGGCCGTGCGCGCGTCTGCCATGGCCGCGCACGACTGCCAGACGCGAGCGGCGCGCCGTGCACCACAGGCTGCGCGCCGGTCGAGGTCAGCGGCACCGCTCTCGCGTTGCAGCCTTCGCCTTGCGTCATGGACCGTGAAGCAGTGCGACATTTTCCGCCCTGCACGCGCGCGCCTCGGCCATCGCATCGCGACGGGCCAAGAGGGGCGACGCCTGACCATGGCTCGAGTCATGTTGCGGCGAATGGTGGGCGCGAGTCGCGCGCGGACCGGCGAGCGCGGGCGAGCACCGACACCGGGGAATACGAAGCGCTTCGGCGCGGGTGGGACAAACGTGGGCGAAGGGAGGAGGGAGGGAGGGGCCGGAAGCGAAGCGCAACGGCAGGCCGGTGTGCCCCGCGCACTGGCGGAGGAGCCAGGAGGCGTGGGGGCGACGTGCTTCAGCGCGCGTGTGGACAGAGGGGTAGCTTTATTCGGACGGAAGGAAAGGAGGAGGGCAGCGGGGGGGTGGGATTGTTTGATTGATTTTTGTGAAAAGGGAAGTGAAGAAAATGTGCGGCCCTGCGCTGCTGTCTTTGCTTGCGCTCGCTTCGTCCTTGGCGCTTCGAAGCGAGAAGGCGCTCGCGGCATCAACGGACGGTCTCGCGAGCGGCGTCGCACAGAAGATGTGCGCCTTCGGCACCGCACTGGACAACGCTGCAGGAGAGGCGCGCGCACTGACGGAGAAGCTCGCACAGCGAAGGGAAACCGCCGCCAGGAACTTGGGCGCTCTGACTGCTGCGCTGGCGGCTGCGCAACAAATATTGAACGAGACAGCAAAAGCTCACGAGCTGCGCAGCCTAGCGGACACGGGGGAAATGGAGGAGAAGGCTCGACAGAGAGTGGCGCAACTGAAGCAGCTCATGGAGGACACGATGACAGCAGGCGACGCCGCAAGCAAGGCCGCAGCAGGAGTCAAGGAATACATGAGAGTGCTGGGACAGTCGCGAGAGGGCAGACGACAGCGGGAACATGCCTCAATGCAGAGGCGAAACTCGAACGTGGGGCCGCGAATCTAGAGGAAAAGTTGAAGCATGAATGCCGACGATTTTTTGACAACGCGACGACAGACGCTCGAAACACAACCGACGACGTACTGAGGACCTGAAGGCAGCCGCAGAGGACAGGATTATCACAGGCAGCTCGGAGGCAGTGCCAGGAGGCTCGTATGAGAAGCAAACGCCTAACTTCGGTAAAGCCGCAGACGGGACGGACGGCAAGTGCAACCTATTCAACATGGCACACACGACCCACACAGGCATCGCCGTCGGCGAGGCGGAGACGGTGACATACGCCGGGACCATCGAACTGCAATTCCACTCGACACAGGGGACAATGACACTCCTGGGCCAAAGGGCAAACTCGCGCACAACCAAACGCTCGGCACCATCATCGAGACACTGCAAAGCGCCGACAGAACAAGCAAGGACGAGAGGGAGAGCACGACCTTTGCCACGTCGGGCGCATCGACATTTGCAACGGACAAAACGACGTAGCCGCGCACGTAAAGAAACTCATCGCGGAGGCAATGAAGAAAAGGGACGAAACACTCACACAGGCCCAACACGAACTCAAAGCGCGAGAAGAAGAACACAACAACAAAGACACACAGGACGGAAGTGCCGCAACGCACAAGCAAAGCCCAGGAACAAGAGGGGACCTGGAAGCACCAAAAGCAGGAGAAAGCCACACTCAAACGCCAGCCTCTTTCGCGAATCAGCACAAGGTCAGCCACAGCACGCTACTCTCCCTCTTTGCGTCGCTCTCCGCGCACGCGTGACAAGAAACAGGGCACAGAACGGCGAATCTTTCGAATGGGGAAAAGCAAACAAAGAAGACAGTCAGACAAAAGAAACTCAGGCACGCAACGCCGAAAGGAAAGAAACACAGCAAAGGTCACAACTCGCAGTCAACATCGAGACATCGCTGCTTTGAAACGAAAAGATAGAAAGGCAAAAGCAGGTTAGACGCAAAAAGTAAAAGAAACATGAAGCAAGGCGAAGCCGCATACAAACCACGCGAAAGACACAAACACGATGAAAGAAACAACAGGTCGGATTATAAGCTCAAAACATGCTTTGCCGAAATAAAAAAAAGGAAAAAATCGAAAAGAGATAAGACAACACAAAACAAACAGTACAGAAAGTGAGAACGAAAAAGAAAAAACAACAAGTAAAAGAATAAAAAGAAACAGGAAAAACTACTGGTAAAAAATCGAACCTAACCTAACAAAAAAAGGAACAGGAAAAAACAGGCACAAAAAAAAAACAGAGAAAAACAGCTTCTTCTTCAAAGTGAAAAAAATAGAAAACACTAAAAAAAGACCGAAAATGGAAGATGAAATATTCAGGATAAATACAGAGAAAGAAAAGAAAAAAAAAATAAAAAACAAAAGGTCACCGAAAACGAGACAAGGCCAATTTATTTGTTTTCATTCAACTCCGATTAATTTAATTCGACTGGTTTTTAAAAATGCGTCAATTTAAAAAACAGTTGAGCGGAGAAGAATGTTTTCTTTTGGGTTCTGAGTTATTTCCTCACAAATGGGTTTGTTTCTAAAAGTTCAACTCGCCTCGCCTCGTGTTGCACAAAAGTCGATTTCAAAAAACACGTCTCGCTTGTTCTTGCCGTTCTTGCTGGCACGCGCAGCTAGCCGTCATTGTATGCCGCGATTCCTCCGGTCATTCATCCCTTTTCTTTTTTTTTCGCTTCAACAAAATCGAGTCTCACTATGCATCTCTGTCAACCTGCTTCGCTGTCCCGCCCATGAGCGAGGCCACCAATAAGACAAAACTCCGACGACTAAACTGCAATCAAGCGCCGATATTCCCGCATATTGGAAAAAAAGCAACTGCTAAAAAAAGTGCTTGAATCCAGCTGGTCTTGTTAGGTCCGTCTAGATAGCGCCAGCACCCTTCACCAGAAAACGTGCTACCATGGGCCGCTTACCGTTGCTGCGAGCCAAGTGCCCAGAGCGCAACGCAAAGCCAACAGCACTCGGAAGTAAGCCAACATGTCCTCTCGTACCCCCTCGCTTTCCTAACTTCCGCTCTTTTCAGTGTGTTCTTAGCGCCCGGCTGCCACGTCTTGCGGACAAAACGTTTTTTTCCCTCGCCCACGTGACCACACGTCTCGTCTGCTCTGTGCGTCGAATGCAGCTCCTCTGCTACAAGCGTTTCGCACTCACCACGCACAGAACCCGAACAGCTTTGCCGCACGCCTGGCTCATAGCGCTCTGCTTTATTTCCCGCTCAACCCTTCCTCTGACTCCCCGCTGTGTCGTGCTTGCCGCGCGTCGACGGCTAACAGAGCAACAACTTCCCTCATACAACCACCTGCCCCGTGCCGTTACCGGCGCTCCCCCTTCACACATGCAGCCCAAAGCTCACACCTCCGCATGTTTCTGCACTGGCCTCCCCCTGTGCCTCGGTTTCCTTTCACCAAAGGTCGTCTTTTCTCCAAATGCAGTGTTGGTGCGCGATTCAAACCCGGCACATCGCACGGCCAACAATCCAACAAAATTACCGCAAGCAATTGTCTTCCCCCTCCCCAACAAAAAATGCCTTCTCAGCCTGCCTCTTTTCTTCCTGCCTGTCACAGTCTCCGCACAAAACAAAATGCCCGCTCAAGTTCCCTGTACTGCTTTGCTTGCGGCCTTCGTAGTAAGCAGTCCTCACGCATCGTCCTCAACACCACGCCCGTCTAATCTCGTTGCACAGTCCCGCGTCAAAAACGCCCACACCCCTATCCCTCACAAAACCATTCCAGACTGCCGTGCTTCTCCGCGCCTTCTTTGACAATTGTTGAGCGACGTCATTCCTTAGCTCCTCTCTCGCGCGCGATTGCAAGGGCCCGGGCGTCCCGCGTTTCACCGCGTGTGTTCCTGTCCGCTTCTTCGTGCCACCAAAAAATACCGCACAAAACCTGTGCCACCAATGCTCGCAAGCAAGCACAACTCTCACCGCTTCGGCTTCTTGCCTGCTTCCCTTTTTCCCGTCCAGCCTGCTACCTTCCTTGGCTTTCTTCATGCCTCTCTACCCTTTTCCGTCATCGTGGTACCCTTCCTGGTATCTTTTTGTCTGTTGGTTGTCTGTTCTCGCTTTGTCGCTTCGAGCCCTTTCCTTTTTGCTGCCCTTGTGCCCTCGGCCCCGCTCCATCAAATCTAACGGCGACCTCTCCTACGCAGTCCTTCCCCCAAGTACAAAAAAAAACTTAACCCTGCGTCTACGCCCTCTGTGCCTTCTGCCTTTTCCTTTTCGACCATACGCTGCGATGTCCTTCATTAAATGAGCGCGCCTGTTCGATTTCTTTCCGCCCTCCGCCCCCTTTCCCCTACGCTCTCCTGCTGGTTCCTCTACCTTCCTCTGCTTTCCTCTGCCCCCCCTCTTCTCTTTTCGGCAAGTTCGCTTCCTGCTCTCTTCTCCGGCTGTTCCTACCTCTTGTCCTTGTCTCTCGACTGCTGTTGTTCCTTATCTCCTTTGTTCTTCCCCTTCTTCGCGTTCCTTCGGCTCACCGTGTCCCGCTCTACTCCCGTCCCCTGCGCTTTCCACGTGCCTGTCACGTCTTGTATCCTGTGGCTCTCGCTCCCGTTTTTCTTGCTGGCCCACACTTCCTCTTCCCCGCGCAAAGCCGAATACACATAACTGTGTCTCTGTCCCCGACATCGACAACCAAGAATCTTCGCTTTTTTGCCCCTGTCCTGCTGTGCACTGCTTTTCCCTTGCTGTCCTTCCACGCTTCCTCCCCATGTTTCTCTTCAACTCTTTCGCTTGCCGTTGGTGTTACGCGGAAAAATGAGCCCTCGCAAATGCGGATCGCAGTCGACACCTTTCCTTTCCGGTTTTTCACGCCTTCAAGGTGCGCATGTCGCGCGTTGGTGTTCCTTCCAGCCGTGTTTCCCACTCCCGTCTTGCGCCTACTGTCCGTTCCTCTTCGCGTTCCTGGTGGCCTTCAGGCCCCGCCCTTGTGCGGTTCTTTGCGTCCCCGGTTGTCCCTTTTCCTTGATCCGGTCGCCTTATTGACCGTTCCCGGTCTGCTTGCCCCTTGCTTTCGCTCAATGTAGGGTTCCTCCGCCCATTCATCTCTGACCTGTCAGTTCGTCCTCTTCCCTGCTATGCTCTACGTCCGTCTCTTGTGTTCGTCCCCCTCCTACTCCATTCTGTTGCGATCCCCGCACTCCACGCGTGCGCCTCTCCCGACCTCACGCCAAGGAAATGGCCGACCACTTTGGTGGGCCTTGTTCCTTTCCTGTCCCTTGTTCTTTTCACTGCGTGCTCGGCGTTGCGCCGTTCTGTCGTTGTCGCCATGTGTCCTCAAGCCCTCATCCTGCGCGTTTGCGCGACCACGTCGTCCAAACAGAGTTCTCTCTGCGTCCGCGCCTCTGCCTTGCTTGTCCTCCTCCACCGCGCTCGCTTCCCCGTTGGTTCTTCCCCGGGCCGCGCTTACTGCGCGCCTCGCTTTGGTGTCCTTTCGGCAGGTCCCGGCTGCCTGGCGTTTCTTTGTTCATGCGCGTGCTTTTCGCGACCAGGGCGCCTTGCGTTTCTAGCTCTTTTCGTCCTCTTCCTGGTCTCCCCACCGCAGATCGCGCCCTCCTCGTTCCTGTCCTTCCCTCGACGTGCGGCGACCCGAGCTTCTCGCGACGTCCCGTCTCGGCGGCCGTCGCCTTTCACCGTTGCTGGCGGTCCTCTGTCCCTCTCTTTTACCCCCGCTGAAAAGCGCGCGTCGCGGGAGTTCACTCGCAGGCGCGCCGTGCGTCTCGGCGTGCCTTCGCCTGGTCCCGAGCTGCGGCCGTCCGCTGGCAAAGAGGCGGTCTGCGTCGCACAGCTGGCCGCCTGCCGCGGCGCGGCTGAGTGCGCTTTCCTCGCGCGAGCAGCGCCGAACACGGCAACAGAGCGCGCGCGAGCTCGCCAAGCGTCCCGTTTCGGCGCTAATGGCGGACTCGCGGGCAAAGAAAGATTTGTGCGAGGAATGTCCGAATCGCTCGTCAGCAGTGCAATGTTGGGCACGTCGAGCGCGCCAGGCGAAGTGCGAGCGGCAAGGTGAAGCATGGGCTGCAGAGCGCCTCCGGCGTGCGCCACGGACCACCTTCACAAGACGCAGCCCGACAGACAAGGGCGCGACGGCGCTTACCGGTAGCGTTGCCGCTTTCCGGTCGCCCGCGTCGTGCCCCGCCTGAAGACCGCAGTAGGGCGGCCGTGGCTTTGTTTGTTCGTAGGTCGCTGGCCGACTTGGCCGACTCGGGCGGACAGGCGTAGGAACGGACGCACGCAGAGCATCAACGCACAGAGGTCCTGGAGGACCGACGCGCCTCCCACGCAGGTAGAAGGGCGGAACCGCACAGCGGATCGGGGGCCCACAGGCACAAAAAGGGCTCGCACGCGCGCGTCTGCAAGCTTCGCGGCGGAGGACAGCAGCGCGCTACGACCGCGGCAGATAAGATGCCAGGAATACAGGAAGGGAAACAACGCGAAGCGACGGCACGACGAAAAGACGGTGGATTACAACAGCGCGTCGAGTGCGCGGCCCCAGGCAGGCAAGACAGGAGCGAGGCACGAAACGACAAAACACGA